>CAAKHC010003479.1:0-17144 GCA_901007825.1 Macroramphosus scolopax | reverse complement strand
TTATGGGCATGAAGCGAGTAATATTCAAAAGTAAACACGGATTTATGGCTGAACATGAACCTGTGATAAAGTTGTCCATAAACAGTATTAGAGACAGTGCATAGATGTGTGTGTGTGTGTGTGTGTGTGTGTGTGTGTGTGTGTGCAGGCCTATAGGCCAGAAGTTACAGTTATCTGGAGTTAGAGGAACATGTTTACCCGTTGGCCCAGGCTGAGCTGCTTATACATTGGGACTGAAACAACAACTTAATTTCCCTGATTCAATCTGGCCATTAAATCATTTTAGTCAGAGGCAAATGGAGTGTTTGCTGTTTATCAGGCTGAGAGGCTTCCTCTGGCTCATTTAATGATAGCATTACAGTAATATAGGTGTTTACGATAGGTGTGGGGCTTATTCAGAGTTAATAAAACATTCTCTTTCCTATGTAATGAAGGATGCTGTTTGACATAAGTGCTTTTTGTTTGTTCTGTTTGGTCTCGAGTGTGAGCAGAGGACCATTAACTTGAGACAAACATTTTTACCAGTGGTTTGTGAAAGCCCTCTCTGAAGTGTACGCGGGGAAAAGGCACTGATGCATTGTTGTCTCGCTTGTTGTTGCTGAACTCCAGGCAGCCAAATGATGAAATCATGAAAGCTGAAAGTTTTCTGTAAACGTCATGTTGATATTAATTAGGTTAATTCATATTTCAGTCATTTTCGGGAGATTTAATTGGGATTATAAAAGGAATTTAAGAAGACGGGGGGATACAGTAGGTAGAGCTCTTGTAGAAAAAGGGTCCCTCTTTATTTGGGCTCGTCGGGGGGGGGATAAGGTTGACAGAATATAAAACAGAATGTGTGTTTTTGTGTTAAACTCGATAATGTCCCCCTCGGGTTTTCAGGAGCCCGCAGATCGGGCCGGGTGCAGAGCACCTGACAGAGCTTCAAAAGGCAGCTATTTAAAGTTTAAGTTAACAGGACCCTCCAAACAGCCAAACCGCTTCAAACGTCAGCCAAACAAGATCCACATTGTTCAATGGCATGCCCAGAGAGGCCATTACCCGAGCATGGGCCCATAAACAACTCCCAATTGGTTTAATTATCATATAATTTTAAAAATATGTTTTAATATAGGGTCTATCCTTTTTATTTACCCAGAGTGAAGTGGAAATAAGACTTGGGCCCAGTAACAGATTCAGTATGTTCATTATATAAACACTTTAAAGGGCTGGGAGCGAGGGGGGGAGAGAGAGAGAGAGGGAGGGAAGGAGCGAACAAATCAAAATGTAATTAAAGTGGAGTTTACACTGTGTGTGCAATAGACTCAGAACTACATTTTTGTTTCTCTGCATGCTAAGCTAAACACATTGATGGATAGATAGGACAATTTCCTCAACGACTTTAGTCTCCGCTGCTGTTTTTTTCCGAGACACAGATGGCCGCACAGAGGAAGACGGTGTTTCACAGCAACGGTTTCCTTCCTGGACGGAGGCACGAGTGACAGGGAGGGATAAGAGAGGAGAAAAGGTCAGACGAACACAGAGGCCGTTCAGGAAACGTTGTCAGCTCCTCCTTTTTTTTTTTAAATGGCGGGTGTCAGAGGTGAGTAAATAAACCATCCGCACGCCGCTGACCCCGAACCAATTCTCTTTCACTGGACCCGAACTGCCGAGTGTTGACACGCCGAGGGCACTACGTGCTCCTGCACCAGGAACCTGTGAGAACACACTGTACCACAATCACAACTCACAGGAATGTTCCGCATGTTTACTTTAAATGCTGCCTTACTTGATGTGGAATGCCACACATGTCTGCCTGGCACAGCAACAATGAAAACATGCAAATGAGATGGGAAAACCCGAGCCGGGATCACGTGTGTTTGACTCCGGCGAGCTGGGAACTGTGGTCGCAATCCCGACGCATATTACAGAAATACTACATGGATTTTACTGAAGTGTGTGTGGCATGTGTTGTAATGAAGAGCTGGAGGGAGGAACATTTATTGGAAGTGGGGGGCATGCTTATAAATTATCTGGAAATTAGTGTTATCATCCGGGAGCTGATGATTTTTTAATCTCCCGGAGTTACAAATCTCTTGGACACGTGGTGATTACTCTCGAAGATGATTAGTGGCTTTGTCGCGTTGTACCTGACCTGATTTTGGATGACGCTCGTGTTTACCTGGATTTCAATTACACTAATCGCACGCAGAGCAATAACAGGAAGGACAAATCATGCGACGTGTGGTTTGGCAAAAAAGAAGGATTCAAGTGACTGGAGCTTCTGTCACAATCGGTAGCGGCAACCTGATAAACAAACATCAATGTGCATGTGAAATGTGGGAGGAGGAAGACTTCCAAGGAGCTTAGACGAAATTTGGTTTTTAGTATCAACATAAACCTGCGTCAAATGTTTTATGAGGGAAAATACTTTCAAGATGTTTGCCGGGACTTAAAAGTGGTAATTATATTATGGTGAGATGTAAACAGCGGGTGGTTTTCATCCCTTATGCAATCAAGGTTTTAAGTAATTTTAGCACAGAGCATCAATGGGAGGACTCATAATACAGTGATTTATAGACACACGTTAGGCCGGTTTAAGTGAGCCTGCGTGACTCTGTGAGCGGTGGCCGCCTGCGTCACGCGTGACAATTACAGGAGGACGATAAACGTTGAAAGCAGGGACGAGGTGTAAAGATTAAGGACGGACTCAGCAATGATGCTTAAAATCAAAAACCAGCCTTCACACCCTTAATATACAAGGAGGGCACATATAGTGTTTACTACATGAGTTTTTTCAGGGTCAGCGTTGCATCACTGTGCCACAGATAGTTCAGAGATTTTATTCAGACCAGATGTTTAATGCCAGAATCGTGGTCTCAGAACAATTTTAGCCGGTGCCAGAATGGGGGATAAATTGCCTGAAGTCGTTGGATTCCTATCAGGGAAATTGTTTGCTGAATGATTGGCAGTGATAACCGCTTTTAAATGGTCAGAAAAGATGAAAGCGGGGAGAAATTGAGGCATCGGGTCTGTTCCAAGACTTAATCTAACTGTCAACAATGTTAGCCTGTGATCGGGCCCTCCAGAACCACACACATTGTGCACTATGGTTTTTTAGGAGGGGAAAAAAGAGGAACCTGATAGTGTTTAAATGGTCAGTTCGGCAAATCAGCAGATCCAGACATGTTCTGCTGAACTGCAGAGGAAGACAACGGTGTTCTCAGGGTTTAGTGTGCTATTCACGTGAGGATTTAAGGTGCAATTTGTATCTGATCCAAAGCTGCTGAGCGTTTCTTGTTTCATACTCCAAACCAAGAGGGGGCGACATTTCATGAAGAAAGTTGGGATGTACAACCCGATTGTAATTAACAAGTAAATGCTAACTTTATTAGCATGAGCCAAAGGATGAATCTCTTAATTCACAAATTTAGATTCCATCACAATTTGTTCCACGATTGTTGCGTCCAAAATGAGTTTTCAGACCGAGTGGCTGACCTCTAAGACCGCGTACAACACTGAATTGTGTTAAGCAGTTGACTCGTATCTGGCAGGGCAGAGTGTTAAGGTTAAGTTATGGGCTCCTGTATTGTCCCATTTTCCAGGGTGAAGAGCTGCAGAGAGAGATAGGCAGTGAACTCCATGTGTAGCTGCGGCTCCTTCGTTGCAAAGCGTCTCATTGTTGACTCTAAAGAAAAAATACCAACCGGCTGGCTCGTTCCGCTTGTAAAATTATCCTCTTGAAATGATCCCTTTAATGCAGATTGTTATGTTAAACCAGCAATTACAGTGTGGTATTCTGTTTTTTTTAGGACAACTGAGAACCTTTAGTTTCACAATGAAAGGAGTCAAAACGCACAGACGCACCGAAAGCAGCTTTATTTTGGAAAGCGCTCGCACATCCCCTCTCGCTCTGCGTTGGGTGAACTCCGAAATGTGTGTTTCATTTAGCACTTTGACCCCGGGGTCACATCATAATTTTCAGAACGAGTTCACTCCTCATTAGAAGTGAGAAAAGTAATGGAGCGACAGAGGGCAAGGAGGGAGAAACTGAGGAATAAAGACAAATGGGACAAGAGGAATAGAGAGGGAGAATCAGTAAGAATGAAAGAGTGTTTGGGTTGATGTGAGCCAAATGACAGGCCAAATGACAAAACTTAATGGGCCTGGTCTCTGAAGTGGGCCTCTCCAGTAAAATGAAAAGCCTGTGGAGCTGGCTCCCGTGATGGATGAAGCGTTGCGCTTGCCGGGCTCTGACAGTTTCTGGGAAAGCGCTTGAGCCGTCTCCGGTCCTGATAAAGAAACCAGAGAAGAGCCAGCGCCGCTCGTCTCGCTCCCGAAGTGACAGCGGAGCTCTAAAATGTGGCAGATTAGCCCAGTCAGTACAGTCATTATCTAAAATACTGAATAACGATAATCTCATTTGCTCTGCAAAAGTCATCAATATTGCATTCTGTGGAAATATCAAGAGACATAACAAGAACACATAGTTGGCATCGGTCGGGGAAGGAGCGAGCTATTTAGCTTAGCGGCCAACTGACTGGGACCTGAGACTGAGTGCGCATCTCCTCGTCTTCAATCTTGTTTGTAATTGGTACCATCTCCTCTCGGAGTGACATCATTGGAGTCATGGCAGAGGTGATAGGGACCAGATGGTGAAAAGATGGTGATGAGCCACCCCTGAATCTCTCCTCTCTTCACCTCCCATCCATCTGGTTCTCTTTCCATCCTTCGCTTATGTGTCAGGTTGTCTGGTATTATCCTGCATGCCGCCGCCATCAAAATGTTTTTATTGCTTTTGTTTTCCGATACAATTGCTGCAGACCAGTTGGAGAGTAACTCAATATGCATTTGTTTCAGGCCTGTGATTGATTGTATGGGATCAGTTGTTCCAGTGTATAATAGATTGACCTTGGCCTCAGCACACTGTGCTCTGATTTTACTAAAGCGGCTTGTGGTGGCTTCCTCCTTCAGCAGACCTTTGACCTCTAATTAACACCCTTTTAGTCCTCCCCTTCTTCCCCCTCTATCCCTTACAAATAGTGATCGAATACAGCCAGCAAGGTCGAATCTCTTCAGCCCCCCCCCTCACCTACAAATACAAACAGACAAAGATGTTCATTGATCCTCGGGGCTGGTGTTCATTTCAGATTCCTGTTAGGATCCATCCACCTCATTGATTTCACCATCTCCTCTGATTAGGCACTTGAAGGGAATGTACCAGCGGTCCTATTGCCTGATCAGGAAGACTTGCCCCAAAGGACAGCTGATAAACAGAAGAGGAAGACAAGCAAGGAGGACAAAAGGCTGATTGAGGCCTTTAATAACCATTCACTAAGCTCCGCCCCCTTCAGTCAATGTTGTATCTGTCAAGCTTTTCGTCAGATGATGGGAGACAAATGCAGCTGCTTATTTCTGAACAGATTTCCAGGCATGTAAACAACGTGCTTGTTAAGCTAATGTTACCTTCATATGTTGCAATAGATATGCAAGTCTCATGCAAAGGTTCCACCAGTTGATGATCCATGTAGAAGACATGGAAATGAATAAGCAGCATTGTTCTTGTAGTGCAGAGAAAGTTATATGTTGTTTTGAATATATTTGCTTATTAGAAGAAGAAAAAAGGTTTTCAAGATTTTGCAAATGTTGCCTCGGGTTGATGCTGACGTTTGCTGCAGTCCAGCAGTAAAAAGTCCAGGACTGCTTTAGATAAATAGATCATTGTTTGTCGTGAGCAAGGCTTGTTGCATGCTACTAACTGTAGTTACGTTCTCCTTAGCTGTAAGTTAGCCCGGCATGCTAACAATGGCCACGCATATAAATAGATAAACTATTTGATTCATCCCTCATGTTTCTGCTTTACGAAGAAAACAAAAAAAGAGGACTTAAATACTAACTTTTGTTCTACCACATCCCCATTCACAATTTTTTCGAACTCTGGGGAAATCCAAAGTTACCAGACCTCCTGTGTCGACAGACTTTAAGCTATGATTGGACGACAGTCGTTCGGAGGGGCTGGAGGTGGAGGGAAGTTTGGAATAAAGTCGGGCCAATGAACGACGGCATCATCTGTTGCAGATGGCTGACAGACATCCCGACGTCGCCACAGCCTCTCCCCTCCTGTAAGCTATGCGGGGAGCCTTACACACACACACACACACACAGACACACACGCACACACACAAAGAATAATGTATGAGTAATGTATACGTTTGATGGATGGCAGTTTTCACAGTCATTGATGAGGGTGTCAGTTTTAATTGAAAATAGTATTTGAAGTGCCGACGAGGATGATTTGTGACACCATAAATAGTTTGGAAGTCTGTGTCCAATATCCAGCATACACAAGTAGAATGTAGAAACACAAACACTGACAATAAACTTTACAATTAAACGCCTATAATTAAGGCAGAGCGTGAAATGAAAAATATTTGCCTGTTCATATATTCTGGAATTTTAGACGGGGAAGGTGTTATTATAAGATTGTAATGTGGTAAAACCATCTCAACCACATTAAAGAGTTTATGTGAGTGTACTGCATGCCTTAATACATATGCAGAGGAGATATTTCATTAACTAACATATTAACAGTCCTGTTGTGAGAAGCACCGTCTGCCAATACACAGAAGAGACGCAATGCATTGTGGGGGCAATTCAGTATGTCGGTGCTGGGCATCTACTGATGCAAGATAATACATCATATTAGATTTCAGATCCTCCGTGTGAGTTGATTTTTGTTATTGGACTTCATTTAGTCCATCTAAATGTCAATACATTTTAGTAATATATACTTGTGGATATTTTCCAGGATAATGTTCTAATGTTCAATATAAGTATTTATCTTTGGAAATGGATGAGGTATGAGGTTTTACTGTAAGTTGAATCTTGGGTAAAGAAAAAGAATAGATTAATAAAGAACTCTAGGTTATGGTTTGGCGGCCTTCTACATAAATAACCCAATTTCAGTTGGACGAAAACATGCATAGGGCACATGAAACCCGGTGTGACGTAGGATGTGAGGCGCTGCCCGCAGGTTAAATCCCTAGTTAGGGCGTCCCTTAGTGGTGTACTTACAGAAAGAAGGCACAACAACTCGGGAGTCAAATCAAAGGATTTGTGGTTCATACAAAGCAGTTGAATGTGTTCTGCTCAATGACTTCAGACATGGAGGACGGAGCGCAGACACAAAGGCTGTCTGCGCCCCAAAGATCAAATGCAATAAACTGGAACTGCTTCTAAGCACACAGCCAAGACAGAAGTGGATCCAGTCACAACAACAGTGGAAAACCGTCCAGGCAACTCTTGACTGCCTGTGTGAACAATGACACACCTCTGCTCCGGCTTGTCCCCTCCCTCGAGCGGCTGTCTTTAAAGCGTCGGCTGAGAGCGAAAGAGAAGAAACAGGCCTGTGTCACACCGAAAAGCCAAAACACTTCCAGTCCAGACTGCTTTTATTCATGGCGCTTCACTGTCTTGTGGAGTCCCTAATCCCGGCCTTGCTCGGGCTCTGTTTGTCTCCCTTCTGCTCCCTCTTGCCTCCTCTCCTCGGAGGAATAAAGCAGCAGTGGAAGAAGTAGCCCACCCTAGGGGTTGAAAGCTTGTATCCCATCCAACCCTGAGAGCTGTTTTCAGTCAAAACATTGTCAGCGTGCCCAAACATGTCAGAGGAAGTTATTTGTAACAAGGCGGATAGAGAACCATCCTTTAGATCTGTCATCGGGCTGTGGAGGGGAAGCTTGCAGCCCACTGGCCACACACCTATGCCGGCCAATCAGAGGGAAGGAAAGAAAAATAAATAGGAGGCACTGTCCCTGCAGTGGACAGCTCACAGTGCTGGTTTCATCATCCTGCTCGCGTGTCCTGCGCTATGGCGACAGTATTTCTAAAAATGTTTTTCCTCTGCTGTTCCTTCATCCTCAAGTTTTCCGTTGGTGAGTTAAAACACTTAACCATGTGTTACATAATCAACAAAATAAAGCAAAGACGCTGTTATTTTGGAAATCCGCACATGGATGCACATAAACATTTAATATGATAACTTCTACCAGCTGATTAGCCACCACGGGGGTTCCACAAACTTTTGGACGGAGACACAGAACACATTATGCAGCTGTCCTGAAGGGATCACTGCACAATGTTTATATGTGTTACTGTGTTCGCCTTGAATGCACACACACCCACAAAGTTTTACTCTGCGCTGTTTGTGACAGAGCACCATTTTTGCAATGAGTCACCGCAGTGAGTCCGACCAGCTCCGTGGGCGTCAGAACGAACTTTATTAAAAGATCACAGGCGCGCGGGCCGACAATGGGAGAAGTCATCAATCAACGGCTGCCACGGCATGTGTTTGGCGTGAGGGAGGCTTGGGCTGGAAACTTTTAGCAGAAAATGACTAATGCTCTTCCAGTTCGTTGGAATTCCCTTGTATCTCTTCCTCCCTAAACAGGAATGTCACAGCAATCACAGTAAATATGTCGATGGCTGATCGTTGACAAACAAATGCTCATGTGTGACTGCAGACGTGCCAGCTGGCGTGCTGCAGCACGCAGCAGCGAGTAGCAGTGAACACGCAAATCAGTGCATCATTCAGAAATCAACACACACATGTATGTGCTTAATCACAGTAACACACACACACAGACGCACTCTAAGGCAAGCTGGGCGTAATTAACCATTATTCACCATATGCGGCTAATTTGTCCCCGACAATCTCCCTTTATGTTTGGATGATGGTGCGCAACAAAGCAACCAAACAATCGCAGCCACGAACACACAGGATAACTGTCAGCACTTTGGCTAATCCGGCCTCTCTTTCTGTCTCCGTCAACACGGCAGCACAATAAATATTAGCGAGGACATGATTCTGCTGGAGAGAGCGGCGGAGTAATGACTGAGGCTGGACTTGACACTAACACAGACCGTGGGGGTTGTGCCAGGTCGAGAATATGAAACGTCTGATGTTGAAAAGTAATTTAACTAAATTAACCCAGTTATATGCGCTGGAGCCTGTGGTTGGCAGAGTATAAAGAGAAGAGTCACTACCTCGTCCGCACATATTTGTCAATGCAAGAGGATAGACTGACAGATCTAGATGCATAAGTGCACGCACACACACAGGCTCTGTGGGTAATAGCGGCTGCATGGGTGTTAGAGGGGCGCCACTGTGGTCGGACTGGGCTGTCTGGGAGCATAAAGTGGCCTTCTCATGGTTCCCCACTTGCCTGGGTGGTCTGACTGTGGTGTTGGTGTGTGTGTGTGTGCGCACAGGGATGGACATAGACTCATCCTGCAAAGGTGAAAACGAGGGAGTGTGTGTGGTGGCAAAGGGCAGCAAGACAGCCTGGGCAGTGCCCACACATGGAGTGCCATAAGTAACACACACACGCACACACACACATACACACACAGCCCCCATCCTGGCAAAACAAATATTTTGACAGAGACGGGTAGACGACGGGGCGTCGTCCTCTCGCTCTAACTAGGCTGCTTCTGGGGTTCGGCCGGGCTCAGCACAGGACGGCCTCGGTATGCTCAATCAGACCTGAGGAAACCTCAGCCACTTTTAGAGTCAATCAGCCCCCCCCCGCCCCCGACCTCCAACTCCGCCCTGACGACTCTGGAGGCAAACACTAACACTGATCAGACGGTGGAGTGTGGAGGACAGCAGATTCCTTAGGTTTCTAAATTATGGCCAAAAGGAAAACAAATAAACACTTTTCTCCTTCCAATGAGATTTCAACAGGCAGATATACTGTTTGTCACCGTTCCAGTTACACTGTAAGAAAGTGTCATTCTCTCTCTCTCTCTCTCTCTCTCTCTCTCTCTCTCTCTCTCTCTCTCTCTCTCTCTCTCTCTCTCTCTCTCTCTCTCTCTCTCTCTCTCTCATTAGTCTCACATTAGTCCCAGGCTATTTTGGTTTCCCAAAATATTTTCTGAAGGCCTGAAGAGCTGCTTTTACATATGTGTCGCCTCGCTGTTTGACAGTGACTGTGTCGGTTGAAAAGGACCATTCATTGGCCGGAATCAAAGCGTTTTCAACCATTTGAAATGGCCTCTCTATTGAGAGCGAAGGCCAGAGTCCAAAGATCAAAAACACACGTCCACAGCATCTCCTGTTTTAACGTTAATCGTCGGAGGCAATGTTAAAGAAACATTTGAATAGCAGCGTACGGCATTAAATCCCCCTATCAAAGCTTTCCTGTCATAACCTTTGACTAGCCACTCCTGAGCGTAACTCCTGGCGGAGGTTCACTTTAAAAGCCGTCACGATACCTCCAGTCATTCAAAACAACACTCTCAAATCTAGCAACTGCAGGATGCTTCATGCAGCCGGCCCTAAGTAGCGTCCCGTTTTTGCTGCCGCTGCAACCGGGCTCATGTTTCTTCCAGTATTTGCCACCTTGCCAGGTGAGGAGCTCTGTAGGGTGAGATACCGGGAGTTGAGGCGCGGCCCTGCGGTGCATCTGCAACTCCTTCAAACAGCAGTGAATCACTGTCACCTTTTAAGGTGGTATTAGGAGATGTGACGGTGCGATGCCAGCTCGGGGCTAGCTCATTGGGCCAGAATACATATGTCCACTTTAAAATCTGAGTTATTAATTACTCAGAAGATATTAAATGGACCTTTATGTAAAAGTTCTGAAACATTTGTATTATTTTTGCAAACACAGACAAATGTTATTTGCATCAGAAGGGCAGGCTGATGGCCCTGCACTGTACGAGAGCACTTTGAGTCTTTGTCTTAGATTGTCTCCTTACAATTGCTTTCATGTGTTTGTACTGCAAAGCACACAATTGCTTTATAAATAAAGAATAGGTCATTTTTTCGGCGGTAATACTGTTTGACGTTGCAGCTCACTGCTGTCAAAATATAATACTGGAGTCGACATACTGGAAATAAGCTGTGTTGTTGTTTAATCCTCATCTTTCTTCATGCATACAGGCAGAGTTAAAGGAGCACCATTCATTATTGATCAGGCTATTTCCAAATGTCCTTATTGAGTAATAAACAGTCATTCATAGACAGTGAGTGCATTAGTGTCAGCAGGAGCGCCAGGCGGACAGCAGAGGCCTATCAGTCACCATCACTCCCGACGTGACGGGACTGATTTTAGGTTATTATTAAGCTGTATTGATTACTGGCAGTGGGAGGTAAGAGGGCTGGGGAGAGACTGTTGAACAGTATAGGGGGAGACTTTTATAGCTCCCTGCCCTGTATTGTATAGTATTGATGCACAGTATTTAACAGTTTAGAGCAGGTTGCAATGTTTACCATAAACATGTGTAAGGAAAAGGACTTAATTGAGTTGTTCCTATGTCAGTGTATTTCTCAAATTATCTGCGCTAAAGGTATTAACAATCTTGGACAGGACCTTCTCTGAAGCTGGCTGCTGTCCATGCGGTAGCTCCTTCAGTAATACCATAGCTGTAATACCATTTTGTTCCTGAAGAGGCGCCAGTGAGCGAAGCAGCCATGGTTGTACCAGAGAGCTGCACGTCCACTCATGGAGGTTCGGAGCGAGCAGTAGCTCAGATCAGCCGCCTTGCGTTCACAGTCTTTCAATCACTGAGAGTTTAATTTACTTTCATCTATCGTTAGCATTTCCTTGTTTTCTACTAGACTAACCCTACATACATGTAGGTCTTTTATTTATAGACATATTCTGTTATTAAAGCTGTGTCCATCCCAGGTGATGCATTTATTTAAATAACACAGCTTGCATTGATTTTGATCCCTCACCATCGAGTAAAACCACTTGTCAGTGTCGTACTTTGTTATAAGCCAGACGTTTCTTTCGGCAGGAGTGGATTTCTCTCAAGGCACTTGCCATGGAAATCACATTTACCATCGAATTCCATCAGTGGTTTTCAGCTTTTATCACAATAATTATGTCTGTCCGCTTATTGAGTAAACCTTTGAAGCGGTAGCACTGACAAATGCCAGCGGCACCCCAAATACACCACTTTCGGGGGCAGAGGGAACAGCTTACAGGCGGTGGAAGCCGTGTGGGTAACCTACCCTGTACCACTCTGTCCACACACATGCGTACAAACACACACACAAACCATTCTCTCCTCCAAACCAATCATTATACCCATCCTGCCCACAGCTTGAGAGTCCTCAGGTCCACAGAACATACTTAGTTGTGGTTGAAGAAGCACTTATAGCCACTCAGCACTTTGGCATTCCCTGCCCAAGACGGTGCAGTTTGGGTGGGGGAGATACTCTTTTGCGAACTTCCTGCGAACATCCATCAGCCTGCTAAAAAGAAAAGGGGTGGACACGGTGGCCGCAGTCTCCAACCTCAAGAAGAGCCTAATGTAAGCAGCTTTTCTGGGTCAGCTCCTCAGCCACCATTGCATAAGAAGTGATGCCATCAATTATTAATGCTCCATTGGGTTTAATATTTAATGGTGGCAACATGTAATTTACACTTACACTCGCGAAATCACAGGGTACAGACCAAAATAAACAAGTGCATTCGCTCCGAAGGGTGCAGGTGGTGTTATATGAATCCCATCCGACAGGCTCTGATTTCACTAATCTGGAATGAAAAGCAGCAACTGTGTGCTCGATTTGATTCCTATTGGAAAACAGCGGCACCAGCGGATTTCAATGTACCGTCTATTAATGTGAACGGAATCAATTAAAGGAAAAGTAAAAACACTTTTCCTTTTAGCAGAGTTGAAACCCTGAAGGGGTGAATATTAATATGTTCACACAGTGCCGCTTTTCATGCAACGCTTACGTGTGAACTGTATTAATAGCGCACATGATATCTCTTCTCTGCGAGATAAAAGTATGATATATATGAAAGATAAACCAGTAACATGTGGCAAAATATAAAAATAAGAACCTGCGGCTCTTGGACAGAGTTTCCTCACATCGTCTGGTCCAGCATGTCTGCATCCACTGTGTTATACCCACAACTACCAATCTACTGCTGCGTGGTCCCTTTTATTCGACATCCAGAAGTCCTATTTATCTCCGCACCAACAAAAGCAGCTGTCTATCTCGCAGCAGCAGCCAACAGTCGCTGTTTGCCAGTGACTCAGCTCCACTGAGCTGCAGCAGTAACCCCGGATTTAACCGAGGTGGTGAACTTTAAGTTAACGCCTTTAGGTTACACATGATTAGAACATGTGTTGTGAATTTCAGGGGGCTGCACGCTGCCACGAGAGCAGAGGAGTGACCTTTTGACATGCGTAACACCTCCTAATTTGTCTTAACAAGGTCTATTGAGGAGAGGGTCATTAAAGTGAGGCTCGCTGGACGATCTGCTGACAGAGACAAGGAGGTCGTGTGTGCACATGATGAGTCTGTCGAGTTAGTTCATGGTACGTATATTCAGTATTCAGCGATAGGTAATGAACCCACAGGACTGGAAGCTTTGACACAGCTAATACTGTATTAGTCAAACCGGTAAACACGATATGAACGGCACAGCATGTTCTTTTAATGAATGAACAAATGAAGATTATAAGCTCAACAAAAGTCACATTTACTGCACCAGATGGCACTTTTGACTTCTTCCTTTTCACGCCACTTCCTGATTCCTCGCATCTACATCTCAGAGGGACACATTGCACCTTTACTACATTCATCCGACACCTTTAGTTACTAGTTTATTTGCACACAAAACACATGAATAGCCTGTAAAATATTATGTTTTCTTATAAATTAGACCTCCCTAAATTGTATACTAGTATAGCTGAAACAGCTAGTTGATTAATCAATTAGTCAATTAATAGAAAATTGTGATAATCATGCAATTCTCACTATTGACAGAATTTTTACAAACTTATAATACTTTGAGTACATTTTCGTGATAATACTTGTAATGTTTTTTCTTAAGCAACATGTTCAATGCAGGACCTTTACTTGTAATAGAGGACTTTTACAGTGTGGTAAGTATGTGAATTTTCCTCCACTGACTACACTATAACAAGACTGATCTGTGGGATGCGAAATATAAATTAGGAAGGTCCCCAGAGATAATGTGTCAATTAGCATCGTGTCATCATTCTTCGGAAGTGCATCCGTCAAATCTTTGTCTCAGACAATAGAAGAGTCTAAGTTGAGAAACATGATGCTGATCTTTGCTGGTTGTGGTAGCTAAATGCCCTAAACACATGCTTCCTTAACTTGGCAGTTACAAACACTATACCTCTAAATATACTGCACCGGACACATTGTGTGTGTGTGTGTGTGTGTGTGTGTGTGTGCACATGCATTCCTGTGTGCACCGAACCTTGTGTCAAAAGGATTAAAAATAATGGCGCCCTTTATTTTTTCACGTAATTTTATCAGAGGAATTGGAGGGAAACTACCGCTAAGCGCACATGTTCAGCCATTAGGTGTCCTGTGATCATACGACTTTTCTTTAAGTTCACCTCTTGTGCACCCAAAGCAGTGAAACCACACCATATGCTTCCAGGGCAGCGTGCTCACCGCTGATAAACATTCCACAGACTGTGGTGGAAACTGAGTTTTTTAAAAAAGCTGCTGTGTGTGCTTTTGTCAGCCAGGAGCCCTCGACTACGTCGGAGGAGGAATGCATGTAAAGCTGTGTGGCTCTGAGGGGCCCTTCCTAGCTGCTGCACCACTGGAGGGCACTGCTCCGTCTGCCTTCACACAGAGTGCTCTTTGTTGAGGGATGGGGACGATTAACAAGCACAAAGTTGGGTCCTATTAGATATATACCAAACCATGAATCATGTATGATGTAGGCTTCAAACTCAGGTATGATGCTGAACTGCAGTATGATGTTCATATTCAAGATATTTCTGGGGAGTGATGTACTTCGCTCACCAACATGCAAAACAAGAAGACACAAATGCCACACAGCATGAAACCTCTACCACAAAGCTTGAAGGCGTACTTTTCTATTTCCTTTTTTTTTCTCCTTCAAATCTCCTTTGCAAACTGCAGTTTATCTACGTTGGAATGCATCCGGGTTCGGGTTGGTTCGAATGAAGTAGTTAGGCCTCAACACCTCCGCCCCTCTTAGCCACAATGTCACAAACACCTACGTCCTTGATGAAGGAAAAAGAAGCACAGTGCAACGACGGCTGGAAGCCTTAAAGGGCAAAGAGCTGTAGATTGAGAGCAGATCTGCTAACTCAGGACTGACTGACTGATGCTACAAGTGCTACTAATGCTGGAGGCGGTAAGGCCTTACTTGCTGGAAAGGAACTGGAGGCTAGTTATTACAAATAAAGACAGGATGAAGATGCTAATTCAATTTGTGTAATATGGTGAAAGTAGGATGGGCATATAAGGTGATGAGGAAAGTGATGAGAGCTGGAATTGACTGGAGGAGTTGAAAAATCTACTGGAGACATGGCAGCGTTCTGTGTGACTGATAGACCCCAATCAGAGGACATGATAGAACGATGAAGCTCCAAACCACCGGCAGCCCTGCACGCCCGGCCGTGCGCAGTGCTGGAACTGACGCCTGCAGAAGCTCCGGCTTTATTGGAGGCAGGCACACGTTCAAGTTTTGCTTTGACGCTCCACCCCGCAAGCCACTTTTATGGGCTTGTTTACTAGCACGGGCTTCCAGAGATCTTTATCCAATGTGCCTTTGATTTTCCAGGGCTCTCATCCCACATCCCATATGCAGCGGCGGAGACAGAGGCCTTTCAAGATGCACAAATAGAAATCTGGCAGTCATTTCACAGTCAGGTTTTTTGTCTCTTCCCCTCCCTCTCTTTTAAACCTTTTCATTTTATTCATTTATACCCCCCTTCTATTTCTCATCATCTTCAGATATAATTACTGAAGCTCTTTACAGATGTTCCTACCCCCCCCCCCCCCTCCCCCCCCACACACACACACACACGCCGCCCAAATTCTTAGATGTGCCGAGAAGTGATATTGCACCAACAGAGCATAAGGAAACATTCTGGACTGCAGCCACACTGTTGAAACACGTTTCTTCTCGCTGATAAGCTACAGAGAAACAATAAATGGGAAAAGGCAAAACCGTCGCCACTGTGTGCAGGCAGCTAAAGCATCTGACAGAAACTAGCAGCGTGATGTTAATTGCATGTGCTTCCAATGACAACTCCTGTATTACAAAGGCTTCGGCAAACGCGGAGCAGCTGGGGTGGCTGCTGGGGTTTCTACTGTACAATGTAGGTGGTCAGGACATTACTGACACACAAGAAAAACAAAGAGAGAGTTATTGGTGACTCCGCTCCGCCGCCCCCACCACTTCTATCGACCCGGCCGAACAACAACAACAGAAAGACTCGTCTTCAAAAGACAATTCAAATAAGAAAAGTATGGGGTCCAAAATGAAAAATCAATACACAGACTGCATATAGCTCTGGTCCAAGGACGGCCACTGGGTAGGCTGCAATTATCCTGTGTTGTAATGAAAACACACTGGCCATAACATTTGCCCATTGTTAACACCAACCTCTGCGGGCAGTTAGTGGAGCGGCAGCTGGGGCAACACGGCTCTGCCCACTCGGAGGGAGAGCCGGCCAGATGAAGCCAGAACACCCAATCTGGCGGCAACCACCCCTGTCACGGGACCAAGATCAACACCGAGTTTCAGAATGGGGGGGAATAGCGAGCATTCAGCAGGTTTGTGAGTCTTCCTCTCCTATTCCCACTCTGATTTCATTTGCCATTCATCAAAGTGCCAAAGGCAGCTGCTGCTAAGTCCTGAATGGTCGGGAGGGAAATCCTCAGGTGCGCCGACTCAGCGGCTCGGTGACGGTCAAACACTTCCAACACAACAAACTCAGAGGATCGGTCAATGGCCCTGCGTTTCAGGACGTTACAGACGGCGTCGTAGCAGACAGCAAACAGGGCCACTGACCAAGCATTTGACGTGTTGTGTCAGAGTAGGAAGCGATGCAGCGAGTCTGGGCAAGAACACGTCTCTGTGGAGTAATTCATGAACCGCCACACTCAGGGAGGAGAGGTGTGATTTGGCTGGAGGTGGGTGAGGGGGTTCCGCATGGCAGACAGACAGACCTGACGGAGGAAGAAAGGGTCAGCAGGTCTATATAACGGTTTCCTATAGAGAGAGAGCGTTTAACTGAAACACAGAACCCCCTCGCTTGTAATCCTCCTGTGGTTTCCTTCCTCAACTCCTCGGTCCCTAAACCCCCATGCAGACAGCCTCACTTTTACGGCTGCCCTCAAC
>CAAKHC010003477.1:34304-49942 GCA_901007825.1 Macroramphosus scolopax | reverse complement strand
AGAAGCTGCAGTATGTACCACACGGTTCAGCCTGGTCAGGCAGCAGTCGAGGGTTTCCTCCTCTGGAGGACAATTATAGGACATCCAATATGACTCCTGTACGTCTCCAAGGTATCCAGCTCTCTGTACATTCACGTGGCTTCTAAATACAGAATCCTGCTGCAGTGACATCACATCCCTCTGCGTCCGTGCAATACAAGACTAAATTAGTTTGGTGAGGAGGAAAGGCAACATGGCATCTGAGAGAGACCGTTTCACGCGGGGGCCGCAGTGGATATCGAGGATGCCACGCCGCCGCTCCTACTTTTTAATACAGCCGGATGGGAACGGACCATCCGGACCAAAAAGTCATACTGGTTCCAGGACTCTGGAGGAGGAGGAGGGAGAACGCCTGGAAATGAGTCAGGAAGCCGAAGATCAGATCTGGTTGTAGCAGAGAAATACTCCACGGCTGATGAAAGGACTTCAGACTGCAGCTGTCATGTTTATTTCATCAGCCCTGATCAGACCCGAGGACGAACCGGCCCACGAGTCAGAACAAGGTCAAGTATGTTCGGAGGAATCAGGAGAAGACTCATAACTAACATGAGAAAACACACAGATCCCCTTTAACAGTCAGAAGCTTCAATGTGCAGCAGTGAAACACGCCCCTCCTCATCCTCATTCCAGCATGTTACAGCATCACTTCGGTATAACTTGGTCTGTGTGACACATTCAAAAGCAGATTGACACCAGTCTACTGAGAGTATTTGTGCACACTGGGCTGAGATGATGAATAAGAACGTCTGAGTCGCCATTTAATTCCCGGAGCTCATGAATTATTGATGATTGTCACACTGAGGGGACACAGGAGGAGATTCACACCCTACACACACCCTACACACACCCTACACACACACCCTACACACACACACATAATAATAATAATAATAATAATCCTTACACTTGTATAGCGCTTTTCTAGATACTCAAAGCGCTTTACAATCACATTTACACCCTATCACCCATACATACCGGTGATGGTAACTACATTGTAGCACAGCTGCCCTGGGGCAGACTGACAGAAGCGTGGCAACCAATGTGTGCGCAACGGCCCCTCTGACCAACACCAAGCATTCACTCACAGTCATACTCATTCATACTCATTCACACTGCATGTTTTTTTGGGAGGTGGGAGGAAACCGGAGTGCCCGGAGGAAACCCACGCGGCCACGGGGAGAACATGCAAACTCCCACAGGTCATACTGGGAAACGAACCCAGCACCTTCCGAGACCGGGAATCGAACCCAGTACCTTCTTACTGTGAGGCAGTGATCTTAACAGTGATCTTAACCACCAGTGATCTTAACCACTTTGCCACCGTGCCGCCCACATCAGCAGGAGGACATCCTGTCAATCAAAGAGATCATCATGACAGTTATTCAATCAGGCTGGAGGATCCTTCACGTCTCTCAGAAGAATCAGAAAATAAAACCACTGCTTTGCTTTGCGTCGTTCTAAAAGGCCTGAAAATGAAAAATGGGCATTCTGACACATCTTCACAGTTAACGAAGAAAAGCAGTGGACTGATGAGACGGATCCAAACTGCAGGTGAAGCAACCTACAAGAGAAAAGCTACAACAGGAAGAAGAAACAACTGGTGAAGGCATCTACAGTAGATCCAGGGATACACAGGCAACATGGAGAGCAGGTGGAGGTGTGATGTGTCGCCACGTGGAGATACAAACCAGGATGAATTCAATTTCCTGTCAACTGAGAGTTTTAATTTCCTGTCCAGCGTGTGAAGTGACTGAAGCTCCAAACACAGGCGGTGTAACGGGCCAGATTCTACTCCTACAGGGACGAGTACACAGACAGCTGCAGTACTTATGTTAACCCTACTTCGTTCCACACATGCCAGGAGATCTGCATCTACAGGGAGGGAACGACGGGACCTGGACGTCAATCACACAGAACCTACACATACCAGCCCTGATGACGAAGCTCACGTCACTCAGGCGCCAGCGTCACGTGATGACAGCCTCTTTACAAGACACCTGCCAGCTTGACGGTGCCCAGAGGAAGTCTGAAGATAGAAACTACACGAGTGCACGAGGAGAGCTCAAACCTCCACCAAACTCCATGTAAAAAAACATGTTTTTTCACTGTGTTAGATGGATCTTCCCCAACATGTTACGTCTTCTTCCTCGGCCCAGGTCGGCTGGGTAGTTCTTGACGGCTAAAGCAACCAACCCCGGCACAAATTAGCTCCTCGGAGGAGAGAATAAAAAAAGATTCAACTGCTCCAATACTATGAAAATGAGACTGAAAAAACCCCTGTGCAGATAAAGTCAGACATTGTCTGACATAAAAGCATTTACTTCTGTGTGAGGAGCTTCGTCATGTTTACCCCCGAAGGCTCGCAGGATCAGCTGTCTGGTGTAAATGTCATTAAAGGAGCAGCTGTTTGCTCAGCCAAGATGAGGAAATGCTAAATTTGATTGATGCCGCTGCTTCTCTGAGGGCCTCGCTCGACTCAGTGAGAGGAAACAGCGACGGAAAAAAAGTGTGGAATTGATTTACTGGCAGAAACAACCCACATGACACCTGCTCACAATGTTGCCCGTGGACCATCGCAGGGTGGAACGGACCACCTCCCCTGGCACTCCTAACAGTGTCAGTAAAGGGGGAGGAGTCACTTAGAAGAAGGGGGAGGGGTCGGAGGTCACGGTGGTTACCTGTGGTTCCACAGGTCGGTGCAGGGCCGGAGCCTCGGAGGACGAGTTCCCATTAGGGTAGGAAGACTCGGAGCGCGGAGGCACCGGAGGCTGCTGTGGTTTGCTCTGTGCTGCCTGAGGAGATCCCTGGATGTTCTTCCGGTAGCGCTCATCAGCCTGAGGACGGCACAAACACAGAGTTAGGTATGTGAGGACATAAAGAGGACGGTGAGCGGACAAAGGACTCTACGGTTTGTTAGTTCCCCCCCCCCACCGCAGAGCGGTTTATACTGGCACACCAGCACAAACAACAGAAGCACTTCCCCTCAGAGGAAGGAGTGTTATTGTCGCCATGACGATCCCACATCCCTGCTAGTAGGACAAGTTGCGTTTGTCATCCCACACCAGCAGCGAGCCGTCACCACCACACACAGCACACCTGAAGCAGCGAGGTGAGTCCACTCAAGCAAAAGGAAGCATTCTACAGCAGTCGGCTGGGGGGGTTCACCTCTCTGACTGGCTCGGCGCCGGGGGCGGGGCCTTGGAGGTCCGAACTGGGCAGCTTGTATGTAGTTTTCTCCACACTCTGACTTTGACTGGACCTCGTCCTCTCAAAGTCGGTGTTCTGCTGTTGTTTCGTAGAGTCTGGTTCAGGGTTCTGGTCCGGGTCTAGGTTCTGAGGGGGGTTCTGTTTGCTACTATCCAGGTGCTGGTTCTGCTGGAGGGACAGCAGGTAGGCCTGCTCCTGCTGCAGCTGGCTCTGCAGCTTTTGGGCCTGGCGCTGCTCCTCCAGCTCCCTCCACTTATACTCCTGAGTGCAGGGAGGGTCAAGTTGAACCACCATGACTCCACAACACGGAGCCTCTTTAAAGGGGCAGTCAGACAACGAATGTTTGCTAACTTGCTAATCACCTTTAACACCACTGACTCAAAAACATGGATACTGACTCTGTTCACAAGCATTGAAATTAAACTGATATAAAACTATTCCCCAGTTTGTGGAGGTCACAAGCTCATCACAGAGAAGGAATGGACGTGAAATCTGTTTAAATCAAAGACTTGAAATCAGCCACGCAATGCATCATGAGTGGTCACGAGTGCTGATTCATATCCTTTCACTGCTTGTATCCCAGATCATGTGAACGACCCTGAATAACCCGACTCCTCCGCTACTCAGAGTGTGAAACATCTGGAACAAGTATCAGGGAAATCCTCTCTTCCTGTTGGATGACATCATCGCCTGCGCTATGGGCCTCGTAAACATCCAGACCCTGCTCATTACGTTTCACCTCAAACTGTGAACGGCTCTCCTGGGATCTACAAAAGTGAGGAAGTGCATCCACATAATTCAGATTCAGACTAGCGAGTATCAGCATGAAGATACCTGAGAGATGTGGAAACATTACAGAATAAGAAATAACTTGAGGGGAAAACTCAGATCCAAGTGATGAAAGAGAAGAACGGACGGCATCAGTCAACAGTCAGAAAGAATTCTCTATACACTCACTTGCAAATGTTTGAGGAGCACCTGAATAAAACTAATGCAGTTTATTATGATGTATGAAATTATCCCTGATGTAAATGCAGGAGAAATGTAGAACAGCACAAGCACTCACCAGCAGCATGGCCTGTTCATGGAGCAGCTGCTGCTGCAGGATCTCCAGGTGCCTCTGCTCCTCCTCCAGCTGGCGGCGGATGTACTCCTGTCAATCAAACACCCCCGTTAGTGGCGTCAACACAATGTGGTGAAAAACAAGAAATACAAATGTGTTATAAGATTAATATATAAGATAAAAATCATCAGCTAATTAAAGCCTCGCACCTGTTCCCTGTCGGCCCTCCTCTTCTCCTCGTCAGCTCTCCTGCGCTCCTCCTCCTCTTTGCGTCGTCGTTCCATTTCCTCCATACGTCTCTTCTCCTCCTGCTCGCGCCGGCGTTGCTCACGCTCCTGCTGCCTCCTCATCTCACGCTCGCGACGTTGTTGCTGCAGATGACGGCAGGCGGGTTAACAGACAGACCTGCCACGTCGGGTCCTCGTTCATGTTTCTATATGTGACTCGTGTTGTCTGTTTTTTAAGCGTGGGGTACTGCAGTACCCACACTGCCCACCAGGGGGCCGCGGTCCACTCTGGTCATCACTGCTGTCACAACTTCTCAGGACACATTCATCATTTGGTGTTTGTGCTGTTGAACACGAGTGTCGTACGTGTCGACTGAAAGTCCCAGTAGAGAAATTATAAATAACCACAAACAGTAGACGAGCCAAAGTGACGAGTTGAACATTTGAAGCGGCGACATAATCATTTAATCTGTGAGAGAATATAAGTCTGACAGGCAGTTAACCAACATCGACTCTTTAAGCAGACAGATGAAGATATTACTCTGATTTACGTCTGTCAGGTGCTGCGAGTGCTGCAGGAAAGGATCTGTGTTTCCACAGCTGGAACAATCACATGTGACTGGATTGTAGAAGAATTAGAAATCTGCTAAATGAATAAGAACTGCAACCCATTAATGCTCCATGTTAACCTGAAAGATTCTGCTCCACCTCCCTCAACACAGGAGATGGATGGATGAGGAGATGCAGCCGAGCTCTCACCCAGACTCTAACAGAAAAGGGCCACAGCTCAGAGAGATAACAGATAATTAGAGAGAGATTTCAAACACGACCTCCGGGGAGTTTTTTCACAGCAGCCTTAAAATGTATTTTGAGTCCATGAAATAATCAGAATCTCAGTACAAAGACATTATATAACAAACTGGCTGCATCCCTTTGGCTCCTCATGAAGGATGTTCACGCAACAAAACACAAAGTCTGTCCCCAAATCAATCATCATCCTCCTACTGAGGAGACAATGTGAGGAGGGTTCAGAGGAACTGAGTTAGTTACAGAAAGAGGAGTAAAACTAACTAAAGATGATTCAGGTGAACCGTTAAGGGACAATATTTATCATTATAATATTGAATATCTTATTCTAATAAATTGATTCGTGGTTAGTGAATATAATATACATATTTAGAAGGATGAATAGTTTCCAAGTTTCAGTCCCTCGGAGCTCGAGGTGACTCTCCAGAAGCCGAGTAAAGAGGCTGATCAATATTTGATGTTGACAGAAGTGTATAAAAATAGAAACTATAGAAGCTGAAAGCAAAAGTATGTTGAACTACAATCAGAGATAACAAGCGGATGACATTAAATGAAGTTTGTTCATGTCTAGTTGTCCTCTTCTCCCTGAGTCTGATCTGCTGCCTGCTCACCTCCTCCAGCCGCCTCCGTTGCTCCTTCTGCTGCTCGATACGTTTCTGCCTCTCGGCCAGCAGCTGGCGCTTGTACTCCTCCTGCTCCCGGAGCTGCTGCTCCTGGAGGAGCTGCTGGCGCCGCAGCGCCTCCGAGCGCTCCTTGTTCTCCTGCTGCAGGCGGATGAAGTCGCGGCGCAGGGTCGACTCGCCCGGGACGTTGACGATGGAGCTGCACAGAGGACACAGTAGGGAGGCGTTTCTTATGTTTCTGATTGATCTTTAACCAAACGTGAAAATATTCAATGTTTGGAACTTTTCTTCTTTAATGTTTTCTGTCTGAGTCAACATTTCGGTTCAGCGTGTAACCATGGCAACGTCATCGTCCATCACAATGGTTCAAACGTCATAACAGTCAGGTCGACCCTGCCAACATCCAGGGACTTGTGGTGATGACACGTGTTGTCTTTACCTCGGCTCTCCTTCTTGCTCAGATGCCTCTTCCTCCTCCTCTTCACTGCCACTGTATTCATACTCCGTCTCATCTGCAGACAGTTCATAGTGACGTCACTCCAGAGCTTCCTTGAATATCATTCATGAATGAGAGCTGTTTGTGTGTGTTTGGATGGTTCAGCACGTCACGTCTCTTCTGGTGCTCACCCTTCTCGCCCCTCTTCTTCTTGGTCCGGTCGATGTGGTCTTTGAGCTGGATGCGGACCTGCCTCTCGTTGGGCTGGTCCCGGATGAAGGGGTGCTTCAGCAGCTGCTCGGTGGGGGGGCGCTGAGTGTAGTTCTTCACCAGGCAGCCTTCGATGAAGCTGAAGAACTTCTTTGACCTGTCGGGAGAGCACAGCAGCAGCTATAATGTCTGGAGAGAAGAGTCTGTTGACACGGGAGGTGTTTGAAGGAGAGAAGCTCGAAACTCAGCTCACCATTTTTTGGACTTGAGTCGAGGAGGAGGGTTTCTGGGAATGAGGAAGAGAGCTCGCATTGGATGCATGTCACACAGGGCTGGAAAGAAAAATAAGAAGAGAGGAGACAAATTATATGTTTGAAACTTTCCGTGTTCTCTGTCAGAGCCTGAACTAACAGACGGTCAGTTTCAGTTCATCTGGAGGTTTGAATCTTATTTCTTGGTTTACTGATGAAGGGACGACTCGTTTTAAAGAAGCCCTTCTTCTCCTTTCTGTGTCTTTCTCTGGGAAAGTCGTACTTACGAGGAGCCCCTTCAGCCATCTCGATGGCCGTGATTCCACAGGACCAGAGGTCGCTCTGAGGGACAGAAGATGGGAAGAGTCAGACTGAACAGTTATTTTCACAGGACTCCGCAGACAGCTGATCCTGGGTCTGTCCTCACCCTGTAGTCATAGGTGGCATCTGGGTTCTCATCACAAGCGATGACCTCCGGAGCCATCCAGTACGGCGTCCCGATGAAGGTGTTCCTCCGCCCTACGGTCCGGTCCAGCTGTGCGCTCACACCAAAGTCCACTGAGGAAGAGGAGATGAAAACCAGTTACGTGTGCTTCATCATCAGCAGTCTGTTTGTGTTGTGACTTTGTTTCAGTGTTTTTTAAATGCACATTGTGACTCGTTGTTAGAGGAGTCATTTGGATTTCATCCTCAAAGCCAGCAGAGGACTCGTTGTTGGACTCGTGTGAGTATTGATCTGATTCTCTGGTCACGTAGTGTCGGGTCGTGACTCTGAGCTGCTGCTGTAACCTGGCCTCAGTGGAGGGAAGGCGTGTCCATAACGAGGTCACAAAGACATCAACCCAATCAAGGATATTTAAAGACATTACAGTAGCACCACGGCACGGAGCTGATGATATCTGATGCTGTGGTATTTGTTTGGTGCTCGCAGTCTTCAGGGTGAGCAGAGAATTCAAACCAACACGTACCCAGTTTGACCTCGGCGTTCTCGGTCAGCAGCACGTTCTGTCCCTTGATGTCGCGGTGGATGACGTGATGTGCATGCAGGTGAGCTAATCCCTGCAGAGATCAACAGCAGACCGACTCTTAGCTGTCTGTACAAACATTGTGTTTAATCAGTCGAACACAAGAAGACATTTCACATGTTCATCCCGACCAAGGGAACATTTGACTCTGAGAAAGGTTTGAAAGAGCCGCTGACCCGGAGGATCTCTCGGGAGATGTACGCGATCCAGTCCTCCTTCAGCGTGTTGCCTTTGGTGTTCTTCACCAGGTCTGTGATGGAACCCGCACCGCAGAACTCCATCACCAGCTGCAAGAGAGGAAGACACCGAACCGTTCATAAACCACGGCTGCTCTTAAAGCTGGATGCTACGCTGCTTCACATCAATACAGGATCATCAAGCACGCAATCGTATCAGGTGTTGTTGCATCGGACGAGACGATGTAAAACACCAGGCCGACGGCGTGAAGCCATGTGGGCTGTAAAGATGGAGGCAGCTGTAAAGACTGAGTGAGAGTGAGACGAACAGCAGAGCTTCCGGGTCATAAAACCAGTTAAACCTTCCTTTAAACTAAAGAGCAGCTGTAAATCTGGCTGCTCCTCCTCCTCCTCCTCCTCCTCCTCCCTCTCTGATCCACTCTGTTCTAACTAGAGGATGGACTATGAACCCACCCATAGCTGGTCGTCGTGGCCTGGTGGACTCTTCTTGATGAAGGCTCCGTAGTAGGTGGCTATGTTTCTGTGGTGGGAGTACTTCTTCAGCATGTTGATCTCCAGCTTAATTTCCTCCTCTTCATCCTGTTAACAGAGAGTGAGACAAGAACTTAATTCAGAGTAATTAATCACATGAATGAATGGAGGATGTGTGGGACACCTCTGACAGGTGAACACGGGGACATCAGTTGGCTTTCACACCTCATCTGCATCATATTTCAGTGGAATCATTCTGGATGTTTTAGCTACTCGGTGGTTGTTGTCTCCCTGAGCGGCGAGCAGGGAGGAGCGACGGTCCAACGAGCGGATATCACTGCACACAAACATGCAGATCCCGCCTGAAGTCAGAGCGATAAAAGGAGCCGAACAAACGACTCGCACACACTCAGGATATTACAGCACAGACGCCGACACGCGTGCAGACACATAACAAGATCAGCCGATTGTTCTTCAATCATCGTGGCATCACTGAGCCCGGCTGACGTTTGGTTCGCCTGGGCCGAGCCTGCGCGTCTGATTGCTCGGTACAGCCGGGGCCGTTATGACGAGACGTTTTCACTGATATTAGAGCCGGTCGATAAGCAGCGGCGGCGGCAGCGTCTTGGGCCGTAACCTCGTATGTCCACAAAGGAGCAGCTCGGAGGAACCAGTTGGCTTTTCATATCGACACCTGTGACATTTATCAGATTTGTGGCAGCTGTACACAGAATATGATAGGAAGCCCAAAACTCTAATCTGAGTCCAGGAAGTTAAACTCCTGCTGCAGGTCCACCTTCCCTCCTCCTACATACAGCAGGTTCATAAACTGTTGTGACTGTCTGAACGAGTTGTGACTGTCTGTACAGTTTTCAGTCTTCTCCACCGAACAGAACATCCCAGAAACATCCTGCAGCCGAGGAGGAGGAAGAGGAGGAGGAGGAGGAGGAGGAGGAGGAGGAGGAGGAGGAACACGACGGGAGCGTTTGTTGTTTGTTCGCAATTAATTCAAGTTAACAATTTAAGACCGAAGGCCATACGGAGTTACATGCAGAGGAGATGAGGCAAGTTTCTATATAGATCTATTTGTTTTGACAGGACAATAATAGAATTCTGTTTCCTTTGACAAGACGAATGTGCAATTCAACACCTTCCCACTTTGCACTTTCACACGTCTGAATGGACGGTGGGTAGTTGGGGGGGGGGGGGCAGACAGAGCAAGGAGAGAGAGAGAGAGAGAGAGAGAGAGAGAGAGAGAGAGAGAGAGAGAGAGAGACACCATCACAGAGAGAGACACCATCACAGAGAGAGAGAGAGAGGGAGAGCGAGAGAGAGCACGAGAGAGAGGAGAGAGAGAGAGCGAGAGAGGAGAGACACCGCCACAGAGAGAGAGGGAGAGCGAGAGAGAGCGCGAGAGAGAGAGCGAGAGCGAGAGACAACGTCACAGAGCGAGGAGAGCGAGAAGAGCGAGGAGAGCGAGAGAGAGATACCATCACAGAGAGTGAGAGAGAGAGAGAGAGAGAGAGACTTGTGTCTGGTTTGTTTCATGAAAACATGGCGAGGGAAGCGATTCATTCACAGCCGAACATTGAAGATGAAGACGTCGGCTGTGGAGTTTGTTTCCACTACCAGATTTTTCTTGTCCCTATAGAATCTCAGGAGTCAACAGCATCCGAGTGCAGAGCTGCTGCAGCTCTCTCTCCCCCCCGTTGCTTTTATTTCCATTTGCCTGTCAGGGACGACGATGACTTCACCGTCTTTGTCTGCTCTCTCACTCGCTCTCCATGGAAAGCAGAGGTGGCAGCTGAAGGAGAGACGACGGAAACCAAAGGAAAGGATGAGATCAATAAGCAGTATTGGGGACAGCAGGGGAGTGCAGTCAAATAATCTGAACACATCCCTGGAGGATGGAGGGACGAGGGAAGGAAGAGAAGGTGAAGAGAGGCAGGCAGGCGGTGGGAACCCCTCCCATAATCCCACTGCACTTCAGCTGAACCTTCTCACAGGAGACAGAGTCCAAAAAACATGAAAGACTCAATCTGCTTAACGGCTTGTGGTTTGTATCTGCACATGTTAGATCTTATCGGTGCGTCTCTTCGCTCACGAGTGTCTCCCTCCTCAGCCTCCGTATATGGAAGAGGAAGTGGTATGTGGGTCAGAGCACATGTGCTCAGATGTGGACACACAAACAGGAAAGCAGATGTAGAGCTGGATGTCCTGCATCCGTAAGAGAGCGCCGGAGAGCTCCTGTGGTTCACGTGGGTCGGACACGGACACACACACACACACACGCACACACACGCACAGTCACGCACACACAGGCACACACAGGCACACACACACACAGACAGACACACACACACGTGGTCTTGGTGTCATTCTGTCGTTCTCATTAAGGATCCAGGCTGAGTTTATTTTAGAAACTGGCTGAGCTGTGGGGAAATATTTTCCATGTCTTGAATATTCTGAATGTATATTTCTCTTCAGTTGTTGAGTTTGTCCCATCACATGTTCGGGAACCTTCACGTCCTCGCCTCACTCTCAGCGACGGGAGCGGGACCGAGTGAAGACCTGAAAGGACTCGGTCTCACTAGAGAGACGGTGACGGGGGGATTTCTGGCCGGTGAGTGAGCGAGTTAGTTCCAGTTCAAGCCACTGGAGGTCCCACAGAATCCTCCTCACATACCACCTAACCCAGATTAAAGGATTATTTGTGTGTCTGCATGATGCATTGATTCCTCGTGGAGAGCATCTGGGCAGGAGGCGGTCAGGTGACCTCCACCGCCTGTTGGTGAATATTTGTCCTCAGCTAACATCCAGCAGATCGTTGGACGATGAGCAACCCGAGAGTCAGTGAGGGAGCGCTGGATGACGTCCTCGCTGAGGTTGGGACGTCTCACACACACACAGAAATACGTGTGTGCACACATGCGCGTTACATCTGCTCCAAAGTGTGACTACAACTACAATCGTCTCTTTCCTGCTCGCAGACACTTTGACCTGCTCCCTCGAGTGTTTTCATTTTAGTTTTGGGTTAGTAAGTAAGTGGGCGGAGCCAAGTCCTCGGCCTGCCTGACATTCATTAGATGTAGACGAGGAAGAAAGTACACATGGAAAAGTTTGCCCTGAAGAACTTCTGCCGGAAAGTCTTTATTCCACAAAGCTGACCCGTAACACATTGTTAACATTGTAGAAGGTTTATTTTAATGGAAACCAGAATGTCTTCCTGAACATGAGGAGCTTTGCTGCCTGATGGTTGGAGTTGAGCCTCGTTTTCTATAAACACGTGCTGAGACTAATCACACTGCCAACAACGTATCAAACTGTAGACTTTTACACTTGACTGACCTCTGTGACGTCCATGACCTTGATGGCCGCCAGTTGTCCCGTCTTGACATGCCGACCCTGGAGACACAAAGAGAGAGGGAGGATGAGGACAGAGGTGAAGGACACATCAAGTATCAGTAGACAATCTGCGACATACAGGAGCTCCGCTGAGCACGCGGCTGACGGGGAATCAACACACGGCTTCCCAGGCGCTGGTTTCATAGGCACACGAGGTGATTCAGGCATGAAAACACAAGGAAACAACTCATTCACACAAGTTGTTCGCCCCCAGCACGGTGTGGAGAGGCTCTAACGGTCAGTGGCTACAGGAGAACTTATGTTAACGGTGAGTAAAGTAGAAGCTCCACCACTGCAGGTTGACCACCAGTTAACAGACACACATGGAGAACGTGTGTGCGCATGCATCCGTCTCTGCATCATATAGGTGGTGTCTGCACCCGCTGAGTGATCAGGTTTCCTTTGAGTGAAACCAGCCTGCGACACCGGAGCCTCCGTCAGTGGCCTCCACAGGCGGAGTGATGAGAGATTACACCATTCTGGTTGAGCCAGAGGGGACGTGAGTGAATGTGTGAGCTGAGAGAGAAACGACAAAGATGGAGAGGAAGTAAATCTCTGCAGGTGCTTCAATGTGGGAACTAACAAGACTGTGAGGAACAAGTCACCCAGACGGAGAACGGAGGAGGTCGTCTGGATGATCTTAATCTTTTACTTCGGGATCAGAACATCACAAGGATGTTCTCTCATGACCACACATATTGTCAACGCTTTCCTGGTGATCACAAGACCATTATTATAGACCTCAGGATAATGAGATCCTGTGTTCATGTTAGATTTATTACAGAAACACTGGAGGACAAAAGGGAGACAGAAGAACAGTCGTCCTGTTGTTCCCGAGAGGAGGTCATCTGGAGAGGAGTGACGGAGTGCAAAGGGGAGAGAGGAAGATCATCTCACTCTTCACATCAGTCTCACACACACACACACACACACACACTCCGACCAGAGCTGCTGTATAAATGTGACGTCATGACAACCACTGATGAAGTTTCACACACACAAAGACTTCGGTCTCTCGTTTGAGAAGAGTCACTCCACCCGTGATCTGCACCAAACCAGTCCGTCTGTCTGGAGAGGGAACTGTGTTCTCACAGTGTTGTCTTCAGTGTTTATCAAAGGAAATGATGAAGAACTCATCGTCTGCGTGCGCACGCCTGCGTGCACACGCCTGCGTGCACACGCCTCCTCTCCAGATGAGAGAAGCGACCTCACATCACAGACTGTAATAAATACAAAGTCCCATCGACTGCCAACACAAGCTGACGGTCACACCGCGGTTAAAGATGACATCATCTACTCTTGGTCCTTTGTTCAGAACACACGCACACACAAAGACAAACTGTCCGTCACTCAGAGGAGAAGAAGTGATTCACCAGCTGTAGCCGGTAATTTAGGAGAAAAGGTTATTTTATTTTAAAACCTGGACTTTATACTGTGATAGGTTGAACATGAAGACGATGTTTCGTGTTCCGGAGGGCAGAAACGTGACTACATGCTGGGGAGTGAGGACAACTTAAATATCTTACACTAAAATCTCCACCTCAACAACAATAGATGTCCACATGCATTGTTTCTGGGGGTTAAATTGCTCTTTAAATGCTGTTAAAGTCCTATCAAACAGTTAAATGTGATGCAGCAGCAGCGTTACCTCCTTCCCTTTAGATCATAGAAATCCTCCATTGAAGTTGTGCGATCGTGCGTTGAGATAATGCGGTCACTGAAAACTCCGTTAACGGCACCCGGCCGACTCCACGCTGCTGCTATCGACATGATGCAACCACCACCGTCATCCGACTTCCCCGTGACTCGCACCACGATCACGTCTCTGCGTGGGACCGGAGTTACTCCTGGACGAGCCTGGAGGGTCCCGGAGGTCAGAGGTCGGCAGTGTCAGTCTCAGCGAGTTGTCCTCTCACATGCTCACACGGTGCAGAGCGCCCTTGAAGCGAGTCAGCGTTTGAGACTTTGCAGCTTGTTTGAAAAGGAAATCAATGACTCCCAACTGATGGATGAGATTCAAATGCTTTTAGATTCACATGACTGATTGTATTTGGGAGGTTTTGGTCTTCGAAAGTTCCTTTGCAGAAAACCTCCAGTTAAACTGATGTGGTTGAGTTTCTCATGCGTCATGACATGATAAATATTGGCCATCAAGGTCTCACAGAGACGTGTCTCCTCCAACATGTGGAGTAAAAATGAGAAGATGAGCAGGAGAGCAAGGAGAGCAAGGAGAGCAAGGAGAGGAAGGAGAGAAAGGAGAGGAAGGAGAGGAAGGAGAGGAAGGAGAGGAAGGAGAGGAAGGAGAGGAAGGAGAGGAAGAGTTGAGTTTCGTGTGTATGAGAGAGAGAGTGTAAGATATAAGCCAGATAGGACTAAGAGGGAGGACAGGAGCTGCACGACTTCCCCCCCAAGGAAATGCCAGGGGAGTGCAGTCATCCTGAATGAAAACACACACACTCACACACACACACACATTTCCCATGTGTTTTAAAAGGTAATTTCTATTTTCATATTGTAATCTGTTAGCAACATGACCGCATAGTTTGTGTGGCGTGGACGTGTGGAAACGTCTGGCTCTGCTGACCGCTGCGTGCGTGTCTGTGTGTGTGTGTGTGTGTGTGTGTGTGTCTGTCTGTCTGTCTGTCTGTGTGTGTCTGTGTGAGGACCAGTTTGAGCTTTAAACCATCTTTGTGAGGACAGTTTTGGTCCTTAGCTTCTAAGACAGTTTCATAGAGGTCCGTTTGGACTCTACTTTAGTTCAGAGTGAGGTACTTACTAATGATGGTGGGAGTAAGAGACTGAGAACGTATTGAAGTTCCAGTTCCAGTTCAAGTGTGCGTGTGCGGTTTTCGGGACAAGGCGTTCTTTATTGCCCCCCCCCTGGGCTTTGGGGCAGACAGGGGGCCAGGTGCAAGCTTTGCATACACACACACACACTTTTTTTTAAATGTGAAAACCACTGTGCTTCACAAGTCTCTGCACAGTGGCTGAACTTACAAGACAAGTAGTTCAACAACAGAACATGTTGCAAAGCATCGCCGCTGTAATGTTGAGTATGTTTGAACTGAGCAGTCAGCAGCAGCAGAATGGAGGTGGGTGGAGAAGCTCTCCTGCCTCCAGGAGGTGGGTGGAGAAGCTCTCCTGCCTCCACCTCCTCCTGGATCGACAGCAGCCATCAAGATGATGCACACTGAAGGATTCTCCAATCTTAACCAATTTAAAAACCTTCACATATCACAGGCATAATGACAGATTCTACTTTTTATCTTCATCCTAGTGCGCAACACCAGGAGACAGACAGCCCCCAGCCCCCCCCCCCAGCCCCCCCCGTGAGGCAGTGAGCGCTGATGTGCTGGTTTCTGACAACACACACACAAAACAACAGTTGATGTAAAAGCTTGTAGTGTTGAGTCATTCACGGCCTCATTTGATGTTTTAATCAGGCGAGACAACAATACAAAGAATAAAATAAATCAGAGTGGCAGTAAATAAGAATAAAAGCTGCATGTTGTGTTTCAGGCTTCAATTCTGTCACATCAGGTGAAATCATCCAATGAACCAGATGTTGCTCCTTTAACAGGGAAGTAATGTGAAAGACATTTACGGGGACGGACATGAAGTGATGATGTTCAGGGAACGTTTTAGGAAGAAGTCGGATGGGGGGGGGGGGGCTCTGC
>CAAKHC010003477.1:17526-33548 GCA_901007825.1 Macroramphosus scolopax | reverse complement strand
CATGCAGGTAGATGTCGTATTGTGTTGTGTGTTTGTTTTTAGGCGTATTCTCGTGTTTGACATGACCTCAGCTTATGTGGAATCCTACCTGAGCTTTTCTTAGAGAGAGAGAGAGAGAGAGAGAGAGAGAGAGAGAGAGAGAGAGAGAGAGAGAGAGAGGGAGAGAGAGAGGGAGAGAGAGAGAGAGAGAGAGGAGGCAGCATTGCATAGCTCCTGTAATTAGATCTAGTAGTAGTAAGAGGGTGACATTCTGGGCACTGGGACAACTTTCCATAACGTAATGAGCTATCACCCCATTTTTAGACACACGAGGAGGACTAACTGTCGTTGAAATGGATACTGCTCACTACCAGGCCGACATACCACAACACCAGGGCTTTTCCAGAGCTAGCAGAGGCAGCTGGGGAACCGCTGAGGAGGACGGACCAAACGTAGGCTGAAGATGAACTAGGTTCTTTAAAATACCATCGAACAGATTCACCCCAAGATAAAACCCAAACATCTGACGAGTGGTCCCCTCATGACATCCAGACAACTTCATGTTGCACATTTGTTTTCGGGCCTAACAGTGAAGTTCAACCTGAAGAGGAGGTGTCGGGTCGTTCCCCGGGTGTTCAAGTCTGAGGACATCCAGATACGAGACGACCAGACGTCCGCTCACAGCTTCTTTCATGGCGACATTCCTTCATCAGGCCTCTGAGCCGGGAGGATTAGCAGCAACACAACAAGACAGCGGAGACAAAGGGAGGCAGCGAGACGAGCAGATGGACAGAATTCTCTGCTTTATGACAAGTTCTTGTTGCGGTTGCAGTCCTTGGTCAGACGTTTGGGTTGGAAGATTAGACTTCAGGTATCAGTATCAAGATTCAACGATGCTCCAACTCACAAATATCTCCATGATATAATACATTTCCCTTTGTGTGTCTGTTGGGACTGAACCCTGAGGGCTCTGTTCAGGTCTAGTTCAAGGTTTGGACGGGATCTGACCCAAGCACAACAACATGCAAAGGAACAGTTCTATCTGTACCATGTATCTACCGGGGGCCCGTGGTCGACTCTATAAATAATACAAACAAGAAGGAAAAACAGAGATGGGACTGACTGCAGGAGAGAGGTGAAAAGAAAGTGCACCGAGTGCCAGCCATCCATTCATCCCAGCCCGCAGAGAGCGAGCACTCCTGGGCGCCGCAGTCTGCAGAGCACCAGCATGCCGTAGTGGTTCGGTCTCCGCAGGGTGCCCGCCTCCTGGGCCCCACCTTCTCCGAAGAGTTCTACTGCTTCTTTTGTGCTCTGGTCTCCACACTGCCAGCACTCCTCATCCTCCAGAGTCCTCTTGTGCTCCAGTTTTTGGGGTTCAAAAAGGGGAGAAGAAATAGAAATAAAGGCCGTCTGTAATAGAAGCCTGCCTCAAATAAACATGGAAGTAAATAGAAGGCCCTGGTCAGTATTTTTTTTACTATGTCGTAATATTACAGAGGGTATTGAGTTTGTGTTCACATGCTCTAAACAAAGTAAACCAACAGTTGGTGCCCTCCTCTTTGTTTCTTAACCCACTCCAGGTCTGAAGCCTCTGGACTGAGCCCAGATGAAGTGGCTGACTACACAGGAGGAATTAGCTCACTGTCGGACGCCATTACCCCTGTTGTTACAGGGAGACGCAGCCTGCTCGGCCTCCCACTCCGTCCACCCTCATGCAGAGAAGATGCAGTTGAGTGGCTGCTGGAAGCTCATTATTCTCTCTCAGAGGCTCATTAGTGCTGATCTTGGCTGACTGGGGGTTTGCAAAGATATGAATCAGGGAGTAGTACACTATTAAAGAAATCCTGTTGAGGGGCCGGCTCTGAGGCCGGAGACAAGCCAGATACAGGGACAAAAGTTTGGGAAGAAGGAAGCGCGGTGATTAAATCCAACGGAGGAAGTAAAGTGGAATGTTGGTGAAAACTTCTGAGCTTGCAGCTGGAAGTCTTGATGGTTAAGCAAGTTAACATTGCCGAGCATCGGAGCAACTGATGTGCTGAACTTGGAATGGCTTCCAACCCTTGAATCATCTGTTTTTTACGTTTCCTGGGTCAGTGTAGGACAGTAACGATGGCTTAGTGGACTTTCCTTCTCTTCAACCAGTCACTTCATGCTCTGTCTTTGTTGACTTCACTTGGGGAAACCTCCCACCTGGCAGGAGCAGAGTCCAGGTGAGCTGCAGGACCACGTCACTGCAGTGTGCTTACAGGTGCAACAGACCAGATGTCAACAGGTTTCCCCAAAAGAGTTCAGCCTGACAACATGAACAACCCCACTTTGGGTCTTCACAGTCATCGATGAGCAATAAAATTCGTATTCATACAGGAACTTACCTTTCTGATCAATAAAATATAAAACTCCATTTAGCTTTGTGCAAACAGGAAGACGCAGGTCACCTGCAGAGCATCTGTTTTCATCTCCATGTTGGCTCACTGCCTGCTGCTGCTCCCTCAGTGACCCACAACTCCCACAGAACATCTCATCTCCTGCCCGTTTTAGAGAAACACAATCTGTCCACTGAACATCAGACGAGAGCCTGCGACTGCTCACCTCCTGCCTGTAAACAGGAACAGGAGTTCACCGGGGGCGCTCGGAACCACGGCTGCTTAGTGTTTTCACTGGGTTTTCTGCTGATTGAAAAAATGGGAGTTTGACATCAATATTTTGTGTTGAATGAGGAATAATTACATGAGGAGAAAGGAAAGTCTTCGGGACTCAGCTACATCTCCAGAGGCTGACAGCGGTCTATTGAAGGAGCTTTGCGTGGGCAGCAGCAGCACCCTGGCGCTCCCTATTGTTCCCCCCTGCAGCCCCCCGGCACCTTCGCGCCCCACCCCTTAAAGATAACCTGTACAGAGGTCCGAACACCGAGCGGGATTCAACACGGATGGGGGAGGACGTGATGAAAGATGCATATCACTTCTGCAAAGGTGATAATGAACACTGAGGAAGAAACAAGAGTCTCCAGTTACTGATTGTTTTTACTTCCGCTGGACACTCAAAAGAGGAGTCGAATTCCTCGAATATGAGTATTAATGATGAATAACCCGTCTGGGTGTTTCTGTTCAGGTGTGACACACAACCCAGCCTCCAATCAAGGTATCAGATTTCATTAGTTGATGGTAGTTTTGGGAATTGAATCTTCTCCCAAAACTCTTTTTTCAAAACACTAAATGTGACAGGAGTAAAATAAGCAGTGAAACCAGAGAAAAGGAGCGCTGCAGCGAGTCTGACTTATCCGACAGGGGCCAAAAGCTGCTTTAATTCAACCTGGAAACAAATGCTGAGCTTAATTAGAGCCGGGCCGGGCCAGGCTACCGTGATAACTCAATTAGCTCGTTAGCTGTGTTTTTAGCCTCCCTGCCCTCTGCAGTGAGCGGGAGCGCTAACCGCTAAGTTACAAACCAACTCTTAACGTATTAGAGATTGTCACTGTAGTCAGAGACACTGATACTGTAATCCTCTTAACGACAGAGGGATATTCTTCCTCTCAAGGATTAAAATATGAAATAATTAAGTGAAATAGTGAGAAGGAGATTAAAAGAAGATGCAGCCTCGGTACCAAACTATTTCAGTTTGAAGACGGTGAAGCAGCAGCAGGTTAGAACATTGGACACTGATCAATCAATAACAGATCGCCCGCGCTGTGACGGATCAGCCTGCAGCAGACTGTTCAGCTCCGTCTGAGGAGGGCAGCGAGGCGTGAGAGGAGGAGCAGCATGTGTGTGCAGTCGGCCATGTCAGACGCGGCTCGTTTTGATGGCGCGCGTGTGCTGCGGCGATCGGCAGCGCGTCCGCCCGGCCTCGTTCCTCTGGGCAGTGTTAAAGAGGCCGGTGGCCTACTTTCTGTGGCCACTGATGCAAGACGGCCACTCCTACAGCACTTAAAAGAGACTCAGCCCGGCTACTGACGAACACGGGCCCTCGCTGCTCGGCACGCCGAGGGCGCTGAAATGTGGAAGATAAAAATGTATGAAAGTTGAAATAAAAACTAGGTGGAGTTTGTATGAATAAACATGTTGTATGATAGTGAGAGGGAGATATATATATATATATATATATATATATATATATATATAGTAAGAATCAGGAGCGTGATGAGGTGTCTTAGATGCTGTGAACATCTAGATACACAAGGAGCAACGTGCACAGGGTTCTGCAGTGTTTGGTGCTGGAAGACCGGGCAGATTGACAAAATGTTCTGAAGCAGAAGGAAGGAAGAGAGAAAGAAGGGAGGACGGGAGGGAGGGAGGGAGGGAGGGATGACAGAAGGGAGGGGCTCTTCAAAGAGAGAGACACTGTGCCAAGCTTTTCTAAGAAGGCAAAGGACAACGAGCGCTCTTCTCATGAATCCTCTTCTCCTCTTCCTGCGCTGACATTTGAAGCAAAAGTGTGGACCCCGTTCACCTCTTCCCCAAAAGAGGATTCACAGTCGTGCTCGGCTTCATCTTCAGGGAGGAAGCTCGCCCACAGAAATCGCAGGAAGTCAGCGGAATGGGGAACGCCGCTCCACGTGAGATCCTTACATTGACTCCTTGAGGTTCAAGCTCGGGATGCTAAATACACCCTCCGCTTTCAGACGCGGGGGCGGGACGACATCCTAACCACTGAAACGTTCTACACTGGCACTTTTATCACCTCTTCAAAAGGCCTGGGGGTTTAACGAGGGGAGCTCCGGTAAATATAGGGTCCTGCGATGGCGAGGAGCGAGGTCTGACGGAGGTTTCACATTCACAGTGGGGCCGTGATAAAAGAGAGCAGCTCTTCACTCCCCCCAACACGGGGCAGGGTGAGGCGCACTCAATTAAGATGGAGATGTTTTAACCGCCAGTGAAAACACACAGCTGCAAAAAGAAAAGCGGCGGAGCGGGCGGGCGGGGAAGCAGAGAGGGGAGAGTTTAGAGAGGATTGGATAACACAGGGTCTCTGTTGTGTGAGAGATCTTCTGTTGCTCTGCTCAGCACCTCTCACATCCATTCTGTTGACACGAGACAGGAAGGAGCACCGAGATAACGAGAAGGGTCCTCCCAGTCTCTCCGCCAAGGTCTATATTTGACAAGAGCGTTGGAGTTTAACAAACTTACTGGCGGCTGCAGGGTTACTTAATAACTCAGCACAGCTTTCTTCTCCTTTCCTTTATTGGCAGATGGCAGCAAACAACAGAAGTGTAGTTTCCAGGGACATCCAGTGTTGTCGTCCTAAGAAGTCACGTTACAACAACCTGCACGGCTGCGCTGATCTCACAGCGACGCCCTGTTCTTATTCCTATCACACTTTAACACTTACTTCTACTTTCCAAGGAAAAGGGCCATTGTCCGAATTCAAGACATCGAATTAAAACTGCCGTGTCCAACGGCCACAGTGAGAACTATTGAGGCGGCACCGCGGCGCTGGACAACAAGCCACACTTCAGTCTTAGGGGTGGTAATTTCCTGTTAAGCAGCACAGCACGGCCGAGCAGAGCCGAGGGGATTGTGAGGAATAAAAGAGTAATTCAGCCGGAGCTGAACATCAATAGTAAGAGCACAAACACTCCTGAGTGTGCTGCGCCGCTGACGGAGGGGAGGCGGATTCATTTCGGATTAGCTGCTAGCATAACACTGCTAGTGGAAGAAGAACCACGCGTCCAGAACACAAGAGAGCTGCTGGAAGGACCTTCTTATCAAACATACAGATAGTGCATGAAGACTATGATGAACCGGTGACAGACTTCCTGCCAGAGCACCAACATGTTCTCAGATAATCATCTGATTATTATTGATTTATTGGAGAGAATATTAATTCTGATGTTCCTAAATATAACTGTGTTATTGGTCTGTTTACAGGCGGCTGGTTGTTGTGCTAATAACACCGTCACCTGCTGATCTACGTCATCTGACATCACACGCCGCGAAGGGCTGTGTGATGTCACCATCAGAGCCTGAAGACACATGACGTGTACATGTGATCTAATCTTTTTAATTAAGCTAAAATATTGTGAGTTCAGTTCCTTTGTTCTAAGAGTTACATTTCTGCAGGACATGAAGCCGTGCAGGTTGTGATGCACCACCCAGAAGCAGCAGAGGCAGCAGAAGCCCCTCCTCCCCCTCAACATACTGACCCACAACTCCGCTCTGCTGCCACATGCTATAAATAGACAGATTTAACCTACAGCGAGGGAAGGAGGGACGGGGGGGACTTATAGGGCAGTGCAGGGAGATGAACAAGCATGAGGGCAAACATGAGCAGCTGCACTCGGACAATGATGATGTTCATATATTGATGCCCATGTTCTCTACCAACAAGAGGCAGGAGTCAGAAGGTGGCATCAGTCCGTCCTCCTGAGTGCCTGCAGCACATCCTGCAGCTCACAGAGCAGCACTGACGGCAGACAGCAGCTATGTGGAGGAGAAGCAGGTCAGAAGATCAGCAGACGGCTTTTCTCATTAAAGAGTTTCAACAAAATAAAAAACGATACGACCTCAGTGAGCTGAAACAACACAGAGAGGCTCCTATCATCTGACAACACAAATACTTGGCCATGATTACGCTGGGAAGCTGCGGGATGTTTCTATCCAGCCAGAAGAAGCAGGAAGAGATCAGAACAGACTGAATCCTCCTCATGTTTTCACTCAGGTGCAGCCGGCGTGTCAGTTCCCGGTTCTTTTTTCACTCCAGCAATGATGTCATCCACCTGACATCTTGACCCGCTTGTCATGACAGCAGGATGGCCAGGCCGGCAGCGAGGCCAACATGTCCGGAAACAAACACGCCCCTGCCTGAGTGGCCTGTGATGAAGACAGACGGTCTGAGTCACGACAAGTGAAAGCCCTGAGTTGAGACCGGAGTTCACAAAAACACGGTTTCCTTTCACTACCTGACCCGGCAGTGAAAGACATTGAGCATGCTGAGCTGCAGCAGAAGGCCTCAGCAGCTTCTCAGGTGGACAATTCAAACATGCACAGCTCAAAGACTTCTTTACCTCCGTTAACTTCCAGTGGATAAAGAACTGGAGATGGACGTAGACGTCTACATCTTTGTTATAACATGATGTCGTCTCTTGTTTCACACGGCACCGTGTTCACCTTGTCCAGTCCACGCCTGCGCAGCACTTCACTTGAGGAATCCCAGCATGCCTCACAAGTTACCATGGAATCACACGACAAGGGAGGAGGCCCTTTTAATCACATGGTGGAGGAGGTCGGTGTGTGCGTGTGTGTGTTTTATGACTAGACAGATCCCCGTTCTTCCAGGTCTTTTATTTTGTCCTTCATTCTGCTGGCCGTCGTCCAGACTTCCAAGGATTCTTTTCACTAAACACACACAATCTTTCCCTTGTGGTCGAGTCAAGTTTATATTTAGAGCTAAAAAAAAACTCCAGTTTGTCTCAGTGAGCTTTAGAATCTGTACGACACTTGCAGGAAACTTACAGCAAAGCGACTCATTAATACCAACGTCCAGACTGACGAGACACATCAGCGGGTTATTTTCTCATTTTCAAACCTCCTGCTCTCTGTTAAGTCCAAGTGCTTCATACTGAGAATGTATTTCTTAGCTTGTACAATACTAATGGATATTTAAACCAAAAACAGAATTCCTTGAATGGATTTACGCTCCAACCAACTCGCTCCTCCTTTAAACTACAGAACAGACATCATCCGGTTATGAACATTTGATTGAGATGACAAACTCATAAGGAAAATGTTAATAAGGAAAGAAAACAAGTGAGAATTGGAATCATAGACTATACTGACGAGGATTGTTGATTAGTGTTATTTGCGCTCTGACCACAAGGGGCGCTCATGCAATATTTACTTTGAACATTGGTTTATTTGTTGGGGAAGTTTATTGGAGGTGTAAATGGTCAGTTTAATACTTGAATTGAGAACTTTAAATGAAATCTTTGTCGTTTCCATCAAGTTTTTACACTGAAACTGTACAAATTACACATTGAAATGCAGCAACGGTAGAATGACTTCCAAGTTAATAACGCCATGTTGTTGTCTGTTGTCTTTAGACTGTGTTGGTGAAGCACAAACGTCTGGTAGAGAAAGGATCTCTCCCCGTCGGGGAATCGAGCTCCGGCCTTCCGCGTGACAGGCGGTGATACTGTCCACTATACTAACTAATACCCCAAAACATTAAAAGGGTAAGAAGCGGGAAAGACAAGTGTTCAGATCATCTACCTCAGTGCAGAGGACCCAGTGTTTGAGACAGCATGCAAGATGGATCAAGTGTTGATGACCTTGATACAATCGACATTAACTTTAGTCAATGTGTACAAAACAGTGACATTACAAATTTCATCCTTAAAGATGTTACCTGAGCTCCTCTTGGAGCCGTGTGCCAACACTTTTCACTATTTGTCACCACAGAGAGGAGTAGCTTCTCATTTAACACACACACACACACACACACACACCAACATGTCTGGACTTGATCTCAAGGTGCCTCAGTGAGGTTGACAGACAGACGGTTACTTACGCTCACTTGTTTCCAAGTGGCCGAGGCCGACTCTTCACTGAGGTTCACTGAACATCAAAGCCTCATGCAGCCTTTTTTTGTATTTAAAGGTGCAATCTTGCTCTGCAGCTACAAGGGTGAAGTGCTTTTACGAAAAATAAGCTATCCTGCATGTTTGCTTCATAGGGAGCATTTTAGGAAAATTGGGCTGTTGCATAATATCTTTTCATGGTGTCTTGTTTGACACACTGATGCTGCAGAGATTTAATGTCTGGTGGTGGTGAGCTAAAGCATCACTGCACTGATGTTACCCCAAAGTGGCCAGTGAACCAACTGGTGAATGTCCACAACAATGATAACCAGCAGTGATCACAGATACAGTATAGGAGTGTGTGTGTGTGCGTGTCTCTGAGTGTGTGTGTGCCGCTGTGTGAAGATGATGTAACCCATCATGCTTGCAGTACGTCCTGCTTCCAGTTCTTATTGAACTATTGATCCTTTGCTTGTGATCCGGAGTCTGACAGCAAACAGGTCGCTTCTAAAAAAAGGAAACATCAGACTGCCCCTGTAGTGCAAGCGTCTTCAGAGATGTGTTTGAGTTACTGCGTCTGCCTGGAAACAGTCTCAGAGTCACGACAACATCGCCCGCATCAGTGGTGTGTGTCATCACTTCCATCCGGATATTTTCAGCTTTACAAAGCTGCGTGCTTCTTTCAAATAACCCCAATATTAACTTTAAGTGAATAAGCATCACCATGACAACAATAACAGAGGATTCCGGTACATCGCTGCACTTTAAGATGTAAGTGTCTTGTTTCTCAGCTGCAGCCTGTGTGTGTGTTGTCAAGCTGTCTGTTCTCATAGGAGTTTGCACAGAGTCTGCCCGGCTACAAGAGGAAGTGCTTTGAGGAAGCCCGGTCCAATGAGCGGCCTGGGTTCTGGTCAGCTGGTTGAAGCTCATCTCTGCCGCCCAATCGCTCTGCATGGTTTGCGGTCAGGTGACGGCTCAGACCGGCTTGCAGTGTTCTGAAGCGGATGAAAACAAAAAGCTAATGAGGCTGCCGGTCGTCCCAGCCAGCTGCCTTGCTGTGAGCGGGGAAGAAAGAAACGACAGAGCCCCAGCAAAGAAAAACAGGACTGATTACTGCAACAAGTGTGTGTGTGTGTGTGCGTGTGTGTGTAACATGGCTTAAAGTTTATGACTCCCCTTCAACACAAACACCTTAAACTGACAAATGAGCTCTGCAAGGCCCAAGTTATCTGATTATTCAGCAGTGAAGAGAAACACAATTCAGTGATGTAACACAGAACCTCATCCTCTTTTATTGCAGGATATAGTTTGGTAAGCAAATGAAGATCAAACATGTGCTGATTCCAGCCTGCGACATGTGAAGACTTGAAAATAGCTGCTTTCCTTTCTACATTGGGGTCCAAAGAAATTGTGTAAACAAACAAACAAGCCACTGACTCGTGTTGCAGGATTGTTAGAAGAAACCTGTTGGACCAGCAGAAGGTCACAGAAAAACGCTGGAACCACAAGGACCTCCAGGGCCCGGGCCCATCTCTCCAGAGTGCCCTGCCCTTTGTAAAAAACAGTCAACTATGCCAGGAGCCCGCGGCAGCTTCTCACGGATCGTTTGCACACAAGATACCTTGCAGTACCTCCAAGAGAGACCTTTCCTTTAACCATTTGCTTCGTTTCCTTACTTGGTATCCTTGAAGAGACGGCAGCATAGACTGTATATATCACAGGGAACAGGCTGCCATACACATCTGCTAATATTGAAAACTGTACTTTAACAGGCCACCAGGGGATCATTGAGATCCTTTAACTTCACTGTTGGTGGAGCCCTCATGGCATCCATCGTTATATACGTCTATTGGCGGAAGCGCTGTCCTTGGTGTAGCATCAACCCCTTTAAGCTCCACCGAGTGCTGCGCTCACCTTTGACCTTTGTTAAGCACCAGTGAGATAACATGAGCACATCGCTGTGATAGAGAGTTGTTATCATGTGAACATGGGAAGTCGCTTTGGATAAAACTCATCTGCTAAATGAGTGCATGTGCATGTCCAGAACAACTGAACTGATTTACCGGTTTGAACTGAGCGCCGGTGCGTCGCCGGCTAACTGACCACTGACTTCAGCAATCTGCTCTGCAGGGAATCTTTGAGTCAGTCACCAGGACAAACAGCCCCCGAACCAAATAGCAGCTTTGTCGTCCCCCCTCCAGATGGCCACCCATAGTCAGCCCCCCACCCCCACACACACACACACACACTCCCCCCCACTCCCACTGCATCAGAACTACACAAACACACTTCACCATATTCTCGTGTTTAAACCACATAAGCTCAGACAGACCAACAACAGTCATTAAGAGTCTGGTCCAGCCGCTTAGAGTCTAGAGGGGGGGGGGGGGTTAATAAGCCATCACGGAATTGTGTCTTTTATCTGGCAGGCCAGTTGCTATCAGGCGTACTCGTCCAGAGCTCAGACAGAACCGGATTCACTGGGAACGGGCCCGGACAAAGATTTGTGTCACCCCCAACCTGTAAAACTCAGATGCCCCTGAGAACCTTTCTCTCAGGCTGACCTGAGCCGAGTGTCCAACGTGGTCCCAACGTGGTCCCAACGTGGTCCCAACGTGGTCCCAACGTGGTCCCAACGTGGTCCCAACGTGGTCCCAACGTGGTCCCAACGTGGTCCCAACCTGGTCCCAACGTGGTCCCAACGTGGTCCCAACGTGGTCCAGAACCAGCTGATCTCAGATCAGCAGTTCTCTTTAGTCAGGACTGATTTAAACTATAATACTTACATCTTGCACCAGCTCACACACATGTCACACAGCATGGAGGAGGATTTATTAATACTTTTCAGAGACTAAATAATGACATGGAAATCCTTTCATCAGCTCCCTCCTCTCATGCTGAGGGATTATAGCCGTCATGGTGCCTTCCATCAACACTCACCCCACGCCACCCGCTTCCTTATTGTCATCCCACAGAAACACGTGACACCAGTGGAGGAGGAGGGATGCTCCGGAGCGACCTTCCTCTGCTGCCTCATCCTCCTTATACGCCACATTCCCCTCCTCATTCTCCCCTCGTGGACGCAGCTGAACCCTTTGCATTCCAAGTCGAGGATGGGCAGAGAAGGAGGACGGGGGGTGATAGCTTTTAACCAGGCATCTCTACAGCTGAGCATGTTAAAGGCTATTAATGGGATTCATCTGTGTGTGCCGTCGCACCCTGCTGCCTAATACAGCAGAAATCCAGAGAATAAATCAGGCGTGATGTTAGCAGAGCAGCTAGCAGGAAGAACCAGACATGAAGCTGCAGGATGATGAGCAGGTGACGGACGCCCTGGTCTGGCAGTCACCGTCACTCAGGTTGTTTAGAGCCCTAATGTCCAATAACTAATGAAACAGAACTGTCAGCAATGACTCAGAGCTGCTGATTCAAGCACATCTGAGGTCCCAAACCCAAAAATGTACCCTTACATATGAAGCCTTTAACATCACAAGTGAATTACAGTTGTTAGCAGTGGTCCTTCATAACCCACAGCAACATCATTGTATCTTGTCACTTTGTGCTTTTCACCAGTTGATTAAAAGGATTTAACGCTCTGAGCTTTCAAAACCAGGAGGCAACAGACTGGATGGATTACTTCACAGAGTGAAATCTTCTTGAAGAGTTCAAATTAGCAACAGCAACAGCAGCAGCAGCCATCGCCACAGCAACAGCAACAGCAGCCATCGCCACAGCAACAGCAGCAGCAGCCATCGCCACAGCAACAGCAGCCATCGCCACAGCAACAGCAGCCATCGCCACAGCAACAGCAGCCGCCATCGCCGCAGCAGCAGCAACCATCGCCGCAGCAGCATCAATTCCTCAGTGAGCATCAAACAACATGACCCAGATACTGTCAGAGGCTCTGTGTCTTATTTTTAGCTTAGCTAGCAGGCAGAGGCGGTCACTGCTAACAGACGAGTCAACAGACGGGACGTAAAATATAAATTGTTCAACATCATGAACCTTTCCTGCAGTGTTTGATCCTCATGCAGGGGCACTCAGTGTTCCCTCCTGAAGCCTCTAGGACTCAGTTCATCAACACTGATGATCTCATGATGGAATCAAGATCAACACTGTGGTACGCTTCATCCTCAGATGGCAAGAAACATTAAATCAGGGACATAAAACACTGTAAATAGTGAAATAAGAGCCGTACAGGCGGGACTGTAAGGACCTGAAAAGTTAAATTTTGAAGTATTTTCATCCCTGTGACACATAAAGCAGAAGAAATGCCGTCGAGATGAGAAGATCACACATCTACAGGCTCGGAAAAAGAGAAGTATTTATCCGTCAACATTACAAACAATAGCAGGGAACACAAAGCAACTTCTCCATCATAAATCATCACACAGTGAAGTTCCTGTCGCTGCTATCAGCGGCAGCACTGTGGAAAGGTCACTGTAGATAACAGCAGTTTGGACTGCAGAGGAGAACGTCGGAGACGCAGCTTCGCTCTACCGCTGCTGGTCGTGGCCGCGCTCCACTTCCTCTGCTGTTAAAAAAAAAAGGTCACAGCAGACATGACGAACATTCCAGATTGAATAGCCGGAAGGCCGGTGAGCGAGCTTTGCATGAGTCAATTGACTCTGACAGCTTTGTAGTTTCTCCACTTTGCAGAGGGAGAGCCGGCCAGCAAACGGCCTCATAGAGCCGAGGTCAGCAGGAGATAACAACAATATAAACGGTGCAGTCCTCTGCGTCTTACACCTTCACGTCTAAGACGATCATTCAGGTGCAAAGGGTCACACAACCTAAAACACGTCATATTCAGACGCACACGGATCTTTCAAAATAAAATAACATTCTGTTTCCATTTGATGCAGTAGCATCTTCATAGATCTGTGCGTCAGCAACACGTACATCGCGATATAATGACATATGAGTGATATATTATTGTCAATATTGTTTTTGGAAAGGAGAGACCATATGAGGCAATGCAGCTTTTAACTGAGGACGTCGATCAGGAACTTATCGATAAAATGAAAGAGAGTCAGACGTTATAAACCCCGTGTTTAAGATAATGAAGCCGACTGTCCACTAGGGGTCACTAGGCTCCAGTTGTTCTAACTTCAGAACAAATCAACTCCTTCGATTGGCAACAGTCTCTTGACCCTATGAACCTATTTTTTTCCCCACACAGGAATTAATAATATTATATCAATCCACATGGAACTACTGCAACACAACCAGTGATATTCATCTCCAGATTTGCAGGAGGATTAGGATGAAGCAGAGGCCCCTCGACACGCTGCGGTGCATCTCCTCTGTGGGATGCAGTGACGGAGCGCTGCCCTGCTGATGACAGGCTGCTGCTGCTGGTGCTGCTGCTGGTGCTGCTGGTGGTGGTGGTGGTGGTGATGCTGGTGGTGAGCCCCACCCAGCTACACAGAAAATACACGATGCTACAGTCACGATGAAGAGAGGCAGAGGAAGTCTTTATGTGTCATTACTTTCATCATTCCAGCTTCACGAGGTTTGCTATTTTTATCTGTTCGTATACATTAAATATATTTTGGAATCCATGGAGAACAGAGCAGGTCAGCATCAGGGAACACAGCTTCAAGTACGTGGGAGGATGGACTGGAGGCTCCAGAAGAACCATCAGAGCTTCCCGTTTCTTCTCAGGAGAATCAGATCTTTCTCTCTGTGGTGTAACAGCGTCATCTTCCTCCCTGCGCTAAAGGAAGACGATGCTAATAGACTCAACACACTCATCCTGGGAATGGAGCCAGGGTATTTGGTGGCGGTGTCAGAGGGGAGGATGCTGAGGAAGCTGCTCTGTATAATGGACAAAGTGTCTCATCCCCTGCACGCCACACTGCTGTGCTCCTTCTGCAAGACCCCGGAGGTGCACTGCAGAACGCCACAGGAGCTCCTCCCATTCTGTAGGATGGACAGCTGACACATGGCGTCTGTTTTTACTTATTCTTAACCTTCTACTGTCTCTGTTGTCAGTGAAGACCTCTCACTATCCCATTTTGTTCTAACTATTGGTTGACACCATGGAAGAACTGAGAGATCTAAAGGGCGAGTTTACAGATGAATCACTCCTGACAACAACCCTGTAATTGTTTACATCGATGTTCCTAATTCTTGAGTATTAAGATAAGAAAATTAATTTGAGCAGTGATGAGCTCTTCAGACATTATCAGCATCGTAACAACGCTCTTATCTGCACGCAGGATTTACTCATTTTCTACATTGATGAGACAATTCATGAGGGGAAGTGACGGCGCCGCAGAAACGCTGCTGTGCTTTTCTAATCTCGCAGCATCACCGACTTCTCCTCCCTGCGCTGAGGACGCCCCTACTTCCTCTCAAGCATCCACTCGACACACTCGGCAGAGAAACAACCTCCATCTTGGCTCTGTTTCATTATGAATAACAGTTTGATTTGTTGGCTCGTCTTTTATAAACCCAACGGATGCACGTCTCAGTGAGGCAGCAGCGGTGTGAAGCAAAGAAGCGGTGTGAGTTTAAAGAGTCACAGAAGGGTTAAAGGACTTCCTCAGAAAGGGGGATTCCCCGTCCCTGTGCTCAGTGTGGTCTTACCCTCGAGTTTAATGGAAACAGACGCACTGTTGCATCTGCAGGTCTTTTAAAGTTATGTCAATAAACGTCCTCAGTTTTCACGACCTACAATCTCTTTTCAGCCTCGACACAGAAACACATATTTCCACTTTGTCGTCTCTCCATCTTCTCTTTCTCTCCGCTAACAACTTCTCCATTTTATTTTTCCATCCTGACACCGGTTGTCGGAGCACACAGCTATAACGGGCCCTCAGTCAGTCACACTGCAGCCAGGAAGAAGTGTTTTGGATCAAGTGTTCAGACACGAAAACAAGTTTCAGGGTCAGATGTTTGCAAGGCGAGCGGTGCAAACAAAGCAGGAAAGGGAGGAAAAGAACCACTTGGTTCATCCTCACGGCACACGTTGTGACTCCCAAGATTCCAAGGAAGTAAACTCAAAATGTCAACGTCAATTTGTGTCCCTGTGCATCGGAGGGCTCCCGACAACACTTGTGCCCCGCTTTAATGAAACGTTTACAGCAGCCGCCGCCCTCCCGAGCAACTAAATACCACACATAAAACAAAAAAAGAACTCAAACTAGTGTTTTCAGCGTTGTTGTTTTCTCCCAGCACAGAAAATTATAACCGCGTCCCTCACTGCGTCGCCTCGTGTCAGACTGAACTGTCAAACTCCATTTTCATCTTCAGTCCACTCCACTCTGACCAGTTTCCACTGGGGGAGGGGGGATTCCAACCGATCATCAATGGATGGAAACATCATTTTTAAAGAAAGGCGACACTGATGATAAACATCACAACATCCTGCTTCACCGGCGTTTGAAAGCAGAGCGAAGTAAAATAAACTGCAAGGCTGAGAGATGTTGAGAGGACACAGCTTGACAACAACGTTAATCCCACCAGTGAGGCTGATAAATCTGCAAGCCCCCCCCCCCCCCCCCCCCCCACCCCCCCAACCCAC
>CAAKHC010003477.1:1627-12279 GCA_901007825.1 Macroramphosus scolopax | reverse complement strand
GGTTGGGGCCCCCCCCCCCCCCCCCCACCCCATATTGAGAGCAAATGACTGCGAGGGGGTCACAAACATTTGGAAGGACAGAATTATATAGAGCAACAGTACATTTACATGAACGCTGAGAATACAATCACAACCATGGCCATCCTACGAGGACAACCGGGGGTAAGATTTCAAATTCCAAATTCGATTCTTTGGAGTTCTGTGGCTTGTAAACACTTCGTTACGTACAGAGACGGACAGTTTGATTGAAGCCAGCAACACTTTTATTTCCAATTGGATTTACTGTCTTGTGTCTCACCGAAACAATTCCTCCCCTCATAAAAACAGTTATTTACTTCCACATCAGCCAGATTAGTTGCTTTCAACTGTCTTGCACTCAAGGTGATGGAGTGCTCCACACGGTTCCTTCCAGCAGGGTTCATTTAGGGTACATACACAATAGTGATACAGTGCAGCCTAAACTTACAAGTATGTAGGCACATTGAAGCCCCTTTCAGTGGGTTTGTTAGGACAGTCCCATGTAGTGGGATGATCAATGACAAATGTAAATGTAAATAATGGAGGGTCTGTCCTAATAAATCCACTTAAGGGAGCCACAGTGTGCTGACCTACTTCCTCGGTGTTCATGCGTTTGGTCAGGTGTGTGGATGACGGCAGCACCAACAGATTCATGCTGTCCAATTGATCCACAGCTTGTTTTCCTCTAGAGGAGCTGCGATGTGCCAATGAGGAAGAGGAGGAGCCATCATGAAGAATGGATGCAGGTTCCAAAATGAAAAACAAATGTTTTTTTCTGAGGAGGGAAACCAGGCCTCCAGGAGACGCACACACATTACAGGTTGGTGAGAGAAGAGAGTGTCAAAATGTTTCCTGTATTACAGCGTGCATGTAAATACACAACGAGAGAGAGAGAGAGAGAGAGAGAGAGAGAGAGAAAGAGAAGAGAGAGAAAATTGTTTCTCAAACATTAAAAAGGCCTCCAAGTTACATTAATATACATATAAACCAGCCACGTATGATTTCATCATACACAGAACACTTTAAGTCCAACTGATATCACATGTACTCATCAATGTGGACGGACAACAGAGCTGCATGTCATCAAATGAATGTAGAACTAGGGGGCGCCATCGTGAAAGCAAAGACTTCTGCGCTTTCTCCCTTTTGGTTCCTAAAAGGAGGAGAAGCCCAGACAAGTGATGTACAGAGCAGATATGTACGCTGCGGCGGACAAAAAGAAACATGCCATTTCATCAGAGTTGGACTTTAAGGGTAAAGCAAAGAGAGAAACAGAAAAAGGACCACAATACACAATTAACCCATCATAGCCAAGTCTATTTGAGATCCACAGATATGCTACAACAGGACTGACAGTTCCAGATCAACTGGATCTGGAAGGATGCACGTGTGTCAGCGGTTTCCAAAATGTAGCTTGAGGTTGTACGATAGCCCAAGACACACTCGGATGTCACTTCGGAGACAGGAAGTGCACTCCTCCATGTTTGTTCAGTGTGATCACCCTCCTGTCTCGACTATCAGAGTCCTGCTTCCTATCGGACAAACGGAGGTGTGTGTGCCCGCCGCTGGATGAGGCAGCGCAAAGATTGTTTCTGCTCAGTCTGGAAGATTTAGTGAAGCAGCTTCTGCTGCCCGCCAAACCGATTCTGTAAATGTAGCTGGAACAGGAAAATCCACATACTACAACCAGAACAGTACATTCACTTTTGTATGTTGCCGTCATGCCAAAAGTTAGTTTTTTGCTTCATAAGAGTGTTTGTTTTGTATCTGTACAGTCAGGGAGGGGGGAGCAACCAACTCCTGATCTAGCTTATTAATACTGCATTGTAGAAAAGAACTTCCTCTTGGACCTTTAGTTTTTTCTTGTTTCTAAACAGACAGCCAGAGGCAGCTTGGAGAACACGACATGACTCCTTCAGAGATGTGATGTAGCTCCGGTATGAGATGATCCGATGATGCAGGTGGGGGATGAACGGACAGACGTAGAGAACAGACACAGGAAGGACCTCATGCTGCTCTCAGAAGAACTGACACAAGCTCAGGGAGGCAGTTTGTGAACCTCTGGGACATGACGTGATGTGTTGAAGAAGTAATAAGCACATGAATGGATGACTGAATCACTGAGTGAACTCATGACTGATCAAATGAATAAGTGCTGAACTGCCCAGAGGCCCATATGGTCCTGGCCTGCCCCCCCACAGGGTATCACCGTGGCCTCTTGCGTGTGACGAAGATGAGGACCCTGCGGATGGCGATGAGTCGGTCCTTGAGGGAGGTCATGGCCAGGATGGTGAGCTGGGCTCGATTCTCCAGCGGAAGGACAGCTAGCAGCCACCAGCACCAGGCCGGACCGCTGGGGCTCGCCTGCAGGAGAGAAACAACACAATAAGTGAAGGAATTTAGCAACGCAGGACTCCACTACCGTCACTGCATGTTCTCGTCTCTACGTGTGCAGTAGTGACTGATAAAAGTGTTGAAAGGGCGCTGGTGTGTGCACACCTGCGGGTCAGGGTCTTTGCTGGGAAGGTTTCCAAAGTGACTGAGGATTTGGCTCTTCATGTTGTCTTTCAGAGAGGTGAACCAGTTGTTGGCCTGATCGTACACGGAGTCGTGCAGCTTCAGGAGTTCCACCAGCTCCTCCCCTTCCACCTGGTCAGAGAGAGGTTATTGTTATTATAAATGCATGTACGGAGCGGAGGGGGGGCTGATTTGAAAGAAACAGGATGAGGTGTCGCGGCGGGTTCTGAGACAAAAGAATTCCATCTAGATATGAGACATTGGCTTCACAGGAGCATGATGGGAAGTTTCTCCTCTCACAAACAGAACACCGTTAGTTCTCCACCCACCTTCTTGTCTTCCAGGTAGTCTATTTTGGCAGTGTGGTAGCCGTCTCTTTGGCCATGACTGAGGACCTTGAACCGGGAGACACCAACCGTCTCGACCACGGAGCGACCGTCAGGAAAGAATTTCACATCCTGCACCTGAAAGACAACATAACTCCTGTTTATAAATTATACAAACTCCGTCATTTGACAGCATTAGGCAGAGTGAAGATGAAACAAGAACTATTGTTCGAACCATCGAGACACTCACCTGCAGCATGCAACCGTGGTCAGCGAAGCCTTTGAGCTCATCAGCTATGCACATGCCAAACTGCTTGGTGCCGGTCTCCATGGAACGGCGAATCATGAGACGATAGCGTGGCTCGAACACGTGCAGTGGGCAGGGGATGGTGGGGAAGGCCATGGTGCACACAAAGATCGGCACTTCCTGGTTCAAGCTACAAGAGACAAGCGAGGAGGATGTTGAGGCGGTGGAGGCAGTGTGGACATTCTAGCATCATTGCAGACCTCTTAACATGTAGACTCCTTTTTGTCCCCTGAACTAGACAATCTGGTTTTAACCACATGGTCCTCCAGTATCATGTTCATCATCGCGTTTTATTTTGTTTCAACTCCTCATTGAAGTTTAAATAAATTAGCAGTGTGTGTTTGCGTGTGTGTGTGTGGAACTCACTTGGACAGCTCCTTCATCTCTTCCTCGTGGATTTTCTTCCTCTCCACCAGCTCGTCACTTAGGTAACGCTGCAGCACTTCCTCTATTAGCAGTGTCTTGTTGTAACCCCTGGTGGCTAAATACTGCAACGACAACAATATAATTAATACAAACGTTGCAGAAGTGACGCAGTATTATTACCAGTGGAGTGAGGATAAAGTCTATACAGAATTATGTGTATCTAATAGTATTTGCACCTCAGCCAGATTCTCTTTGCACAAAGGGCAGTTGGGGTTGTGGTCAAGGCAGCGCTCCAGACACTTGAGGCAGAAGGTGTGTCCACAGGGAGTGGCCACTGGCTCGTAGAACAATCTGGAGGACGAATACACAGTCAAGCACCTGCTGACGCTCGCTCATAGCCAGTTGTACTATGGCTGCAGCATCACATGTCTTCAGAAGGCCTTCAAATGTACACACATGAAGTTAAAACTTTGTGTTTCTCTTGGTCTGCTGTCACAGCCTGTGTGTGCTACTTTATAAGATTGTGTATGTGTGTGTCTTCACCTCATGCAGAGCGAACACTCCATGTCTCCGCTGTCCAACAACTCAGCAGGAACCGTCCTCGCAATCGCTGCAGCCGACTGACAGCTGCTTGACTCGCCTGCAAAGATACGTCAAGAGATCAAAAACAAAACGGGTTAAAATCGGGTTCAATATAAAGTCGTTTAATGGTGTTCATTGAAGCAGTACTTTGATGAGAGTCAACCCTGCATCAACAGCAGCTTTAACTTCAGTGGTGAATTAACTCCTACCAGATCTGTGCAGTTTGATGGGGGGGTTGAATGGCGCCGAGGATCCGTCTCCGCTTTGTTTCCTTTTGAGGCCAATGGGAGGTGCTGGGAGTGCAGCCAGAACATCCGCCAGGCTCTTAGTGCTGCTCTCTCCTGCAGGGGAGTCTAGTTTCCCAGGACACAGAGTCGGGAGTGCGGAGGACGTGTTGTCCATCACAACGCTTTTAGTCACGCAGAAGTCAGAGTCCTGGACAGAGACAGAGATGTTACACATGAGCAGGAGCGTTCTGACAACTGCGCAGCATCAACATGTCAATATATCAGGCAGCATATAAGTGTGAATACGAGCAGTCACCTGGACGCCAGGACTCTGTGTGAGCGGCCTCAGGGACCTCAGCAAGGCCGAGGGTTTGATGAGGCGAGTGGCCGCCCCCCCGTTCAGAGGGTGCAGTGGTGTCGGCAGGTCCTCGTTCTCAAACACGGAGGAGAACAGCTCGCCAAGGTCCTGAAAGATGAAACAAACAAGGGGTTTGTAGTAAGATCAATACTCAAACAAATAGAGGGGAAATAAAAACCACAAGTGCAACTTCAAGGAGCTTCTTTTACCTTCTGAGCCTCCAGTTTGACTTTGGTCCAGTCGGGTTTGAGCGCCACACACAGGAAGTATTCCTGCAGGGCCTCGTCATTCCGACTTGCTTTAGACAGTGAGGTGGCTTTCAGATAGTGAGCCTGAAACATGTGTTATAGTGTAAACAATACTGTACTTTCTTCTACTGTTCTTGCTTTGTCAACCACGTGGGGCTCAGTACTTCCATTACTTCATTATATAGACGGCAGCTAGAAAACATTTTCCCTCATTTAGTCTGAATCCATTCAGACAAAGTCTGTTTTATTTACACATTCATAAACATCCCTTATTGTCATGACAACCAAGAACACTGGAAGAGTGAAAATAGGTGAATGTCTTGGTTGTGAGATTAGATAGATATGATCCTCCCCCCTCGTTCATTGTAGTCATTCTAAACCTTTTATCTCACCTTTGGCCAGAGTGGTTTCATTCTACAGAGGCTGCTGGCGTCCTGCACGGCCCGACTGTAGTTCCTCATCTCTATGTGCAACTCCGCCCGCTGGAACAGCAATCTGCCTGAGGTGGGCACTGCAAACAAACAGACACACACCCGGTCAGTGGTCGGGTTTTTCTAGGTCTCGCAGAAGTAGGCCAACGCTGTCCTAAAACCCGGGAGAAGAATACTATGTGACTTCTGCAGTGGCGATCACTCTTGCATCAGGTGGGTCATCAGATAACGGGTTTGTTATAGAACTATCACTTTATGTAACTTGGCTAAACGGGTTTGTGTGTCAGTTCCGCAACTGAGCCCTTTATTCATATGACATAATGTCAGCAACGTAAGACGTTCTGGTCTGCAGAGAAGATTATGTCAACCTGACTCCTGGATTACATGTGATAAATTAAACCCTTCTGACAGTTTATATAAATATATCGGTGACCCGCCGGCGGGCCTGAACACTTTCCTCTCTGTCTCTGCTCTCGGTTGTCGACCGTAGATATTACTCACACATGAGCGGGTGCTTATTTGAACCAGAACCAAAAGGTTACAGAACATTGTTATTGGTCATGTAACAGTTTAGGAAGGCACAGCAGCGACAGCAGCGACCGCTGAATGAGTCGCTCTTTGCATTGCAGGACGCTCCGTTATGGAGGGACATGACCAGCTGTATCGGAGTTGTTGAGGGAGTACTCCCTGAGGTTTGTGTAACCAAGATTTACATACTTATATGCTTGACTCCTGGTCCTTTGCATTTCTTTCTTGCTATCAGGCACACGGAGGTCCCCTCAGGGAGCCAATGAAGAGTTCTATAGAGTTTTACATAACAATCATCGTTCCCTCTGGATTGTCTTCAATCCAATATGTTCAAAGAAATTTCCCCTACAAAGGTCTTCATTAAACTAGATATATACAGTCTATGTTCAAAACTAAAAAGATAAGTGGTTTTCAGTTCTGTTCCAGGTGTCTCTGCTGCACCTCGCAGGCCTCATGACTCAGCGTGGACGAAAACAATGACCTGGACTGTGATGTAAAAGATAATTATCACAACCTAGCATTAGGTAAACTCAGGGAGGGGAATACAGCTACTCATGCTGGATGTTGTTTAACATTGACCTACATCCTTGGATTATTTTCACAAGATGTTAGGCAAGAGAGAGAGAGAGAGAGAGAGAGAAACCAGGTAGGTAACTGGAGGTAGAACTGTTCCCCTCTGTGTTATCTTCGGTTCAGTCCCGCCTTTGATTCAGAAGCAGATGAACCGGTTCTCTTGTTTTCTCATGACTCTAATCGTCAGTCTGTTACCCTGCTGTGTCTTTGTTATCTATTTAATAAACTAAGACAGAAGCCACTTCCTCCTCTAAAGTCTCACTGTGTAATCACATCGTACAAGAGAAATGGAACCAGCCAACACAGTCGAAATGCCTGAAAGGCGCAGCTAGAGAGCAGCTGACATCATGAGCCACATCAGAGACACCAGAAGGCATCCGGCTGCATTTGTTGGGAAAACACTGACTGGCAGTGACGAAGCTGTGAAGGCACGCCGGCCTCCTGTCACCCAAAATCCTTCAAAAGACTGAACGGATGAATAATTGTTGACTTGGGACCACAAATATCTGAAAGAGGGGTCTTTCCTTTAAGCATCGTCATCGACAGTTATTTCCAATCTGTAATGGAATTAATGTCTTCAATATAATGTACTTACATGCCTGTAAAACACTGAGTTGCTTTGTGTCTGAATATAAAATAAACTTGACTGACTTCTTAAACCCACATGAGCGCGAAAAGAGAGCAGATTTAGTTCATCTATTTACATACAACAGAAACAGGAGTTATTAATGTGCCCGTGAAGTGTCGGCCTGAGGTGGGTCAGCACCGCTGTTCTTGTGAGGGTTTCAAACTGTGCAATGTCAGACTTGGCCTGGCCCATGATAAATGAAACACGCTGCTCTCTGACGAGTGAACAGGACAGAACATTTTGTATTTCATGTCACAGCAGGTTCGGGAGAACAGAGGGAGCCTGATAAAGTGTGACTTGGTTTCAGTAAGCAGTTAACTAGGTAACACCAACAATCATGGTGGATCCCTAATATTTTTACCCGAATACAACAACAACAACAACAACAACCACCACCAGTGTGTGTGGTTGTGTGTGATGACGCCTTCACAGACGTACCTTCCCAATAACTGCGTAATGTAAACACCATGTAAGCAGAATTAAAACTCCGGGGCATGTGGCAGAGTATTACTATGTGTACTTATTAGGTAATGAAGTAATGACAGTGAGTCATGTAGTCATATAACGCCTGACCTATGGAGGGCCTAAGAGGGGGGTGACGCCCCCTGTCGGTGACACCGGGGAGTTAGACAGAAAAGTAGGTCACCTGCACGAAACTCTTCAATTTGGATTAAAATGTGTTTTTCCTTGCATGTATGGAGTATGTGCTTTCTTACCTAATTCCAGGGCTGCATCGTACTTCTCCAAGGCCTCCTGGAGGTTCTGATTCTTCCACAAATCCTCCCCCTCGATCCAGCATTTCCTCGCTTTGCTCTCAGTTGCAAATAGTTTATCCAGCAGGCCACTAAGGACCACGTTTAACCTGCGGCCGTTCGGCAGTCCATCTATTTTGTTCAGGTTTTGTTTACAATGAATACAGTCTTTGACAGAGTCGGCCTCCAAGCAGCGTTTGCAGAAAGTGTGTCCGCACTCCACAGTTACGGGCTCATGGAGGAGACACATGCAGAGGCGACAGGAGAACAAGTCCAGGGTTTCATCCTCCACACGCTCCCCATCACCTTCAGGCCCGTCGTCCTCGCTGTTGCTCTTCACTGACGCCCCGGAGATGCCCAGCTCTTTCTCCCGGAGGCTCCGGGCGATAGATCCCACCAGGAAGGGAAGCTCCTCCGGGCGCAGCTTGCCCAGGCCGGCCACGATGCAGTACGAGTCCAGCGCCTCAGATATCCGCCCAGCGCGGGCAAGACAGTCAGCCTTCCTCAGACACAAACCCCTGTCCGGCTGCTGGAGGTCTGCGAGCTGGGAGCTGTAGATCTCCACGGCCAGGTTAAAGTCCCCGGCCCGGCTGGCCTCCTCTGCAACCTCCAGCATTTCGGGGCATAACCCCGCAGCAGCTGGGTGGGACAGCGGGTGGAGCAGCATCTCGCCCTGGTGAGACCGAACACCGGTCTCCATCTTCCTCTGCTTCTATCTGACTCTCAGACCCGAAGAGGCAGACATACCTCCGCACGCTGCTCAGAAATCATATCTCAATTTTACGATATCATCCTGACTGTCAAACAAATGTGCCCGGTTGTTAGATTGTCCCCCGAGTCACACGACCCCACACCGGATAATATTGTTAGTCTGTGTCAGAGTCCCACAAGCAGCCGACCGGTGATGGCGGAGCAACAAGGAGCTCTATTTTATTCACGACGGCTTTCTGGTTGTCAGGCTTTCTAACCGCATTTAGAGCAAGGAAGCTGTTTGATAACGTCAAATGTGAGTTAATGTCCTCCCAAAGAGAAGACTACCTGATTCCACAGCAGTTTAATCTGGCAGGGAGCCGGTGGATGGAATCCTCCGGGGTTAGCTAATAAGAAGCTTAATAACCCTCGACGTGCTAACTCAACGTCAAGACACGATATGAAATCAACACGTTTATGGTTCGCAGTAGTTTGCCGGTTCGCCAGCTACAGAGCCCCGATCCCGCCGGTGCTCCGGTGAGTCTCAGCTGATCGGTTGTTGTTTTTATGTAAGACAGCGGGTTCGCTAACTTAGCTAACACCAACTGACCCCGTTCTCCGCTCGTCGCACTCCACACACGATTTCTTCCCAAACCGACGTCCCAAACGGCATACACTGAATCGTATGGCTATGGCCACGGCCAAGAAACTACCAAATAAAAACACGGAGGAAAACCGAAGCCGAAGTCGTATTGGTCGCCGGCCAGTTAGCTCCAGTAGCTAAAGGTAGTCGCCTCTCTAGATGTCTGGTACAGCTCGCCGGAGTGAGCGGAGAGTGTCACGTGACGCATGAGGAGGCCTCCCATTGGCTGCTGCTCGGCTCACTTATATAAGGCCATAATGTTGTATAACATCTTTCAGACCTCAGCGGACATCAGTTGCAAAAGCACACTGCTGGTAGTCCAAACGAGGTCTCATGTATGATATCACAATACGAAGACGTTCAGGGTAACCAGAAGTGCAATCGAACGCTGATTTAGTTAAAGAACATTCGATGATTCTAATCAAACAGCTCCTGTGGGATGGATTCATATTTTTTTATGTAACGCTTTATATAAGCAGCCTCACGAGTCATCATTTCTTCACATAACAAAGTTGCGTGTATGTCAAGGTTCACACTTAAACATTCAAACTGAACAGTAGATCTTTCAGACAAATATTTTGAAGCTATTGAAATATTCAAGCTGTGACCCAGTTGAGAGACCAGGGATCTATTTGGGCCTGCCTGCTTAGTTTCACCCTGCCAGGGGAACCAGAAGCTGGGCCAATACCTCTCCCAAGAGGGGATTTTACCAGTAGGCAACTTCGTGAGGCCCTAATAGCTATATATAATGATGTTTAAGATTAAATCATGTTACTATAATCTGCACCAAGAAGAGCTTATTAAGCAAAGCCAGTGCAAACTTGGAAACAATGAAAAAGACAAGGTGAATGATTGAATTATTTTAAATTGATAAATGATGATTTTCCTAACAAGTGTATGGTTTCAATTACTAGTTTCAAGCTCAATGATAATTTAGATTTTTACGAATTATTGGCCTGTGTACCGGATGATATTCAGCTAGTGGACTACAGTTCCCAGCAGGCAACACAACGCTGTCCCCCCCACCATCCTGATGTTGTAGTCAGAGCAGGGAGGGCAAGTACTATTCTGTCATTACATCCCACTACCGTGAGCTCAGGAACAATCAGAGTCAGAATGAAGCAACTCCAATAAGTGCTTCCCTCCCTGGAATGGCATCATATGAAAGATGTTGATGGGTGACGTGAGCCTCTGTGACTCATTCCTCTGAATCGTTATGAAACTGCTGCGGTCCTCTTTGTATTCTGCTGCAGGATATAAATGTGTGTGTGTGTGTGTGTGTGTGTGTGTGTGTGTGTGTGTGTGTGTGTGTGTGTGTGTGTGTGTGTGTGTGTGTGTGTGTGTGTGTGTGTAATGAAAGGATCAAGCAGCTTGATAGATATAACCTGCACGTTAATACAGGTACAGATTCATTAATTAATAAACAACTTACAGAGTGTCTGTAAGTGAGGGTTAGCA
>CAAKHC010003473.1:0-12767 GCA_901007825.1 Macroramphosus scolopax | reverse complement strand
AAACACCTTTGAAAAGTACCATCAAGTAAATATATCAATCGTAAATTGTACACAATCACTCTCACCAGATCGCTCAGCGCACTCACTCCGTCTACTCAGAGAGAGAGAGACAGAGAGAGAGAGAGAGAGACAGAGAGAGAGAGACGTGTATTCCTGCGGTTCAACAGACTAACATCTTCTCTCTTGTCCCTCATCAAGTCCTCCAGATCAACTTGCTCTGATAAGATCAATAACTGATCTGTTGATTGGATCGAGTTAGTTTCTATCACATAACTGGGACGATGAATTGACTCTCAGTCATCCTGAAGGTGATGACACTCAGAGAGAACCGACCAATCACAGAGCTCCCGTCAGGTCAGAGGTCGGTAACCGGACGACAGAGTGCCGTCTCTGTTTCTCTCAATGTTCTTCTTCTTCTTCTGACATGTTTCCATCTCTGTTTCCTGCTCTGCTCGCCACAGGAATTTCAATCTGTAAGTCATCCATTGTGTGTCTGCACACACACACACACACACACACACACACGTGTAAATGAGATGCAAGCTCTGTTCTGACCTCAGTCAGAGATGGACGGTGGAAACACTGATGGACAGAACGAGAAATGGAAGAGAAAAAGGAGAGCACAGAGCGCTCCGTAGCGGTGACATCAGAACCCTGTAGGAGGGACGACACCGCCACCCGGTGTTTGATGTCACTCACTGCTGAGTGTGTGTTCCTCATGTTGTTGGCAACATGAGGGGACGGAAGTCCTCACAGTGTGTGTGAGTGTGTATGTGTGTGAGTGTGTATGTGTGTGAGTGTGTGTGACCTGGATGTTGAGGCTGGTCACCACCACGTCTCCTGTCGGTGTGATGATTGGCAGGTTCTCACAGCGAATCCCCTTCTCCACGCTAACCACCTGACCTGCAGCAACACGACGTGAAGACGAAGTTTAGTCTCACAGCCGGATGAAAACTAAGCGAATGATTTTACTGATCCGGTATCAGTTGTTGACGTCCTGTGAAGAATCTTTTCTCAGGAGAAGATGCAACAACGTGCGACATCACACAGACAATAATGGAATGTAAACAAGCCAACAACGATACAACAGGACAATAAGACGTGTTTTTGATTTAACAAAAGAGAAACGTTGAAGGTTTTGATGTCAAAGACAAAAGCAGTCGACTTGTTGTTGATATTGAAGAAACAATCCTAAAATGATCTTCCAGATGTTCAGACTACAGTTCTTCACCTCTGATCTCCAGCCGACCGCAGACTCTCTGGCCGTGCTGCATCACGGCGCCCTCTGCTGGCAGCTCCGGGTTCTTGTCTGCTGAGCGGTGGTAGATTCCTTCATTCATGTCTTCAAACACATTGAGCATCTCTGAGACGCGAGCCGTGTAACCTGCCAGCTCTGTGACCTGCAGGAGACAGACGAAGCTGTCACACACATAATAATAAACAAAACAAACATGTGTTGGCGGCGTCTGCGCTCTCCGTGTTATCACCGCCATGATCTTCGTTCTATAGTTTGTGCTTTGCATTCTATTCATACAGATCCATATTGTCAGTTCTGAGTACTCAATCAGTGATATAAAAAGGGGAGGAGCAGCAGAGGGGGAGAAGAATCGTCGGGGGGGAACGCACCTCCTTATATGAGCTCATGATCCTCTCCACCGCGTCTGCTCCAGCGTTCAGCAGGTTTCTGGCTGTGGTGAAGGCCTGCGTCCTCTCACTCACCAGCTCCTCCTCTTTCATCACCATGGCCGCCTGCTTGACCTCCTCAGAGTCTGATGACATCAAAGGGTCAGAGGTCAGATGGGTTTAATGACTCAACAAGATTTAATAACAGAATTCCGTACGTGTGTGTTTACCGTGTTTAGAGTATCCGGTGGCAGTGATGATGGGCACGGCCACCATCACCAGGCCAGAGGCGCTCCACACGTACTTCATCAGGAACTGCTCCAGCATGACGTACCAGAGGCGCTTCAGCAGGATCTGATGGATCTGAGATGACAAAGAGGTGTAGCTTCTCTGCAGCTGGGCCATCTCCACCTACGAATCAAACACACCCCGACTCAAAAGTCAGATCCCAGACGTGGACTTTTATTGCCTCCGTCTGATTACATCTGCATCAAGGGGGGGTTACCTTGTGTCCTCCGTAAAACGCAATCTCTTCAGAGTTAGCGATGATGCGGGAGTGCATATACCTCAGGTCTCCTTTCCGTCGCGCCTCCTCAGCCACCAGCTTCCCGAATCGAGGCGAGCAGGAGCGCAGGACTCCGGCGGTGAGCGCCACCACCAGGCCGGCGATGACTGACGGCCACTCTGTGTTAGCTCCTGCGGGGGGAAGATCACAGTGATGAATGACAGCAGTCTTCAGTTAACAGACACTGAAGTGGTTCATCAAGGACCACCATCAAGTGGTTCTACATCCATCAGTTCTCCTGAGGACCTCTAAATGGTGGAAACATTGACTCAGAGTACAGATGAACTCTGGAGTCCTGCAGGGATCAACTGTGGGTCCAGTTCATTCCATCATTCATGATGACAATCTCACTGTTCCAACAATCCGCTGACATTCACACTGATCACACCTGACAACAGTTTCTCCACCTAAAGACACAGTTTAACATTTCACTAAGCTCAGCTTTAACTGAACCAACGTTATAGTCCGAACAGGTCAATCTGAAGGTGCCTGATGTTTCCAACCAAGTCAGCAGTGTCACTTCTACCATCCCAGGAGAATCACCTGAATTCCTTTCTCGTCTTTCAACGTCCTTGCAGTGTTTATTATTAACACTCTCCATGTTTGTGGGCGGATCAGAGAGACACTGACCTTTGGCGTGGGCAGTGCGCAGCAGTGTGTAGCAGGTGACCACCACGTCCAGGATGGGTTTGGTCAGGTTGGAGTAAAGATGAGCGATGGAGGCTGAAAACATGACGATGTCCTCAGTGAGGGACTGATCTGGGTTCGACAGACGGCCGTCCATGTTGCTGACTCTGTAGTAGGTCTGAGACAGAGGAAGACGCTACAGAACTCAACTGAACTCAGTGTGTGTGTGTGTGTGTGTGTGTGTCTGTATGTGTGTGTGTGTGTTACCTGGTTGGTAAAGTACAATTGGTATGCATGGTTCACCAATCGGCTCCTGAATCTGAGGGCCAGCTGACCTTCCAGGAATCGGATGGCACTGTTGATGAAGGTTGCAGGAACGGCAACGAGCAGCCACTTTGTGAGCTGCAACGCGAAGGCCTGCGGGTCCTTTTGCACGATGCACTTGACTATCAACCCTAGGGGATCAATACGATCGATTACTGTGTCTCAGGTATAAAAACAAGAATGCTGGTGTTGTCATGGAAATTTATCAAATGATTATAGACAATATGATTAATCCTTCATGCTGGTACAACACCACATTGCCACACTTCCTGTTCAGACAGGAAGTTCAGATTCAAAGAAGTTCCTGGTTGAACTTTAAAAAGGGACATTCCAGTGATTTTCTAACCGTCCAGAGCAGCAACGTAGATGGACAAGAAGGTTCTGGACATCAGAGTGAGAGAGTGTAGGACCAGCAGGCCGACCTCTGGACATAGTAACCGTGGAAACAAGAGCTTCAGCAGACGAGACAGTCTGAGGACGAACTCCCTGTTCACTGATGGAGACCTACACACACACCACACACGAATAAACCATCATAGAAGACGGATAAAGTGTTACCTGGTTGCACTGTCACTCAAACACACCCACACAAACACACCTGCTGTCACTCTCCTTCTGCCTGCTGCTGCTGTCCACAGAACTGGAGGAGCAGCTGACTCCGCCCACTGGGACTTTAGCCCCGCCCAGCTGTTCACCTGCTACACACCTCTGGAAAGTATCACACAGCCAGCGTTACATGAGGTAGACATGATGTGAATCATTGACTGTCTGTGTGAACACCTGGTTTGGGGGGAAACTTAAGCTTGGTTAAGGTTGTCTCCAAGTGATGGAAGAGCTGCTGTGTGTTTGTCACCTGGATCCTCCTCCAGACGTATGGGGACAGTTTTTTGATGGCGTAAGCGGCGAGCAGGGCAGCTGTCAGCCTCCTGAGCCGACAGCTCCGCCTCAGCTGAGCTGGGAGCTTCTGATAGGTCAGCTGCATGCTGATGGACAGCTGACTTCTGCCTATCGGAGGACAGGAACGGCAGCGAGCCACAAGAGGTGTCAAGGCTCAGGTCTGGATCATGGAGATGTCATGTTGAACCTCCCATCAGATGGCTGAGCTATGACAAGATGTTTGACATTTCTACTTCAGTTAAAGTGAAAGGCTACATTCCATTCAGCTGATGTGTCTCCTTCAGAGATGGAAGGAGACAACTGGTGACACATCAATGGTCCTGTCTTGATATCTGTTGCTCCAATAATCTTAAAGATCTCATGTTGTCTGATCAGACTTGATTAGTTTTCTCAGCATCACATCTCCAAAAACCCTACAGTTATCAAGATCAAAGGTTCAGTATTGATCAGCAGTAATATCTTCTGCTACTGTTTGATCAGTTTAGTCGTCTAGAGCAAAACATTCCTGTGTTCATATTCTTTATGTCTTCATGGAGCAAAGTGGTCGGGGCCAGTCCGGTTTGGTCCAGTGTAAAAACTAAACCGGTCTGGTTTTCTACGGAGGTCATCATCTGACTTATGAAACAGTTGCTACCATCAGCAACCTGTGAGACGGCATCATGGAGGTAATCACAGCACATTGGTAATAATCAATAACATGATTAATGTCATATTCTCCTCTTCTCTCCTCCTTTCTGTGTTTACATATCTACTTGTTCTAAAACAGATTAAATCTCTTATCAGTATAATCCGGCACAGATCATCAGCCCCCAATGGACCAAAGAAATAAGTATATCAACAAATCTCAAAACTGATTAAATAAAATCTGATTATAATCGTCACGAATGAGGTCTTGTTGCCGTTGATTATAAATCATATGAAAGATGTCAGTAATGTTCCAGATCTTTGTACAGGTAAATCTGAATATTTCAGTTATATAACTTACACGTGCTATGTCGAATTCCGTTTCCCCGTCAAAATATGTCCCTTTAAGATAACCATCACCCAAACGAAACTTTAACCCCACCCGTTATCTCAGCTCCACATAAACATACAGAAAGACCACAACCAACATTCTAACTCCAATGCGGAGGTCAGAGGTCAAAACGGAAGGGAACATGATTAGGTGGGGTGCAGAGTTTGACATAACACCGGCTGATATCTCACCAGGTCACCGTTACAGGTGTTATCATACTTTAACGGTGCATCGGCGGAGAAAACACCAGCGTGAAACGCATTCGTCCTGTAAAACATTAAAGTTGAATAAAGACAGACTGAAGTCGGTCAGTCTTGCCGGTGAAAGCCATGACATCAAAATGTATGAACTTTAGCCACGGTTAGCTTGTCCCCTAACTCGGTAACCAGCAGCTAGCTAACCCACCGATCTTCACTGTGCTCGACATTAAGAAGTGTTTAAAAAGTCTCTGTTAACGAACAATCCCGTTAACGTCACCGCTGGGCTGTCACCGAACAGAGCTCAAAGTCTGACCCGGGTTTTGAAACTCGGTAGCCAACACTGCGGTGACTTCACCTCGGATTAGCACTCGGCGGATCACAGTACAGCTGTGTAGCTAGCGGTGCGATGTTAAAGCTAACCGCTAACACGGCAGGAACTTTCTGCTCTGAGCATTGAAGAGCTCAAAGTTTCCGGTTGAATCTCCTTCATATGGTCTCATATCTTACCAGAATGAACACCGGAGGACGGTATACGTTCCCCCTCTAAAACACGAGCATTTATTCTGTTCCTTCACGCTGTTCTTAGTTTAATGTCGCAGCGCGGCAGGAGAAAGTTATCTGCTTACCTGAGAGGGCGGGCCGCGTCCCAATACTGACGCTTCCTCCCTTCCCTCCTCTGCTACGCACACATCCTTAGTCTCCTACAAAGCTCAATTTCACGTACAAAGGGAAATGTACGTGAAAATGTCACGAATCCGTCTTCTCAAAGTTTGAACTATGAAAAAAAAGTAAACATGTACAATTTAATTGTTCTACCTTTGCTTCTGTTTTCCTTCTCATCCTCTAAAATCAGAGACCCTGGCAGGTAATCGAGCCAGTGGAGGTGGCAGCCTTCGATCCTGCTGAACGCTTTCATTCTAGTGTCATGTTTGGAATTCTGCTTCAACCTCATTATACATTTTGTGAGATAATCTGCAATTGACAAGTCAGTGAGTTCATCCAGTGTCTTTATGTCTTTCGTCCTTTGGGTGCACGCTCCCCATCGGAACCTTCCCTCATTTTAACAGCTCCTCAGTCTCAGCCAGGAAAGTAATCACGACGCCTTGTTTGCTGTATTTCATCTTCTGATCTTCTCGAAAGAAATCATTTGTAAAGAAGCTAACCAGCTGGCCGCGAACCGTCATGTCTCCTGAAACCAGGAGGCGACAGCGAGTCACGATGGAGCGGCGTCCAGTATTTCCCTCCAGATCCCCCGGTGAGGAAGACTGGACAATACTCGAGCCCCAGTGCGTCCCATTATTTATTTATTCAGATAAAAAACAGATCTCTCAAAACTATCCAGCGACTGGAATAAAACTGCAGAGCCCCCCGGAGGCCAGGAGCAGGGACGACATCACGTACCCGACCAGGTAATTCAGCAACGTATAACAGGCAAGAGGAGAAAAGTGAAGAGAAAACTTTATTTAAAAACAGCCTGTTGACAGTGTCAGTCCTTTATTTACACAAAGCCTGCTGACGTCACACTGACATGTCTGAGTGAAAAAAGTAGAAACGCGATAGAAAAAGATGGTTTAATTTTATATTTAACGGGTTTAAAAAACACCCAAACACAGAGTGAACAGGATGCACCTGAACGCATCACCACAGACTGTCCTGATTGGTCCACACAGCTGGACTACAACTGCTCCTCCACCTGATGGGGGCGCTGGACTGGATCCAGGTCTTCATAGTTAAATCCAGGTACTGTGTAGTACAAATAGTAAGTAAAGTAAGTAGTAAAGTTTTTATACTGGGCAGTATTTGTATTTATACAGGGCAGTATTAGTATGTATACTTTGCAGTGTTTGTACTGCGTAGTTTTTCTTGTTTTGTACTGCATCACTACAGTTCAAACAGTCGCTGAATATATATACACGGTTCCGTTCCATCCTTTCTGCTTTGGCATCAGTAAGAAGAAGTGCATGCTGGGATATCCGGACTCTGCTCATCTGAAGCTGTGGTCACATGACACCTAAAAACGCCTGCAGCAGCTGCAGTGATGTTTAACAGCATCTAACTGGTTAATAACAGGTGTGTAATGCAGTATTATGTAGTTTAGTGTATCATGGGTCAGGAAGTCGTCCCGAGGCTGCTGGGTAAACTCAGGACGACCTCGTCATTTATTACATATTCTTCATGGGTGGAGTTATGAAATCTTCACTGACACATCACCATGAGTCAGATTAGTGTCGGCAGCTGTCCGAAAAACCTTGACAATCAGTTTTGAGTTGTCTAAGCCCCGCCCACCTGCAAACACCGGAGACAGGTGGGCGGGGCTTAGACAACAACCACCAGTGAATAATCCTCTGCATACCTTCAAATAATGTTTTGTACGACTTCTTTTGTTCCTTCACAGGAATGATTAGTTGACTGATAGAATAGTTAATGGACAGAAGATTTATCACTAATTATTATCATTCAATAATGGAATTGATTGATCAGGGACAGCGTTTCACATGTTTCATGATGTCTGAGCTGAACGCTGCTTCAGTTACACAAACTGTTTACTTCTTATGAGTCATGTGACCGCGGCGTCATCTGGAGGAGCAGAGAACACAAAGAGTCTCCGTGTGTGGACCTTCAATCAGGAACAAGAACACACAATTCACCAGTTTGTGTCATTTTCATCATCAGAACACGGAAAATATGATTCAATTATTCCCTCAATCTGCTCCGTCAACAATAACAATCAATAAACTATTACACAACACTGACTTCACTTTTCTATCAATTCAGTTCATCAGTAATCCAATCAATCATAAAGGAATCAATCAACACTCTGACATCATCGTTTGATTGTCGCTGCAACTGATTTTTCAACCGTCAGACTTCCTGTCTGTTTATTGCTCAGACAAGAACTTCCTGTCACACACAGGAAACAGAAGCTCCGACATCAAGTAACGTTGAGTCACCTTAGAAATCCATCTGGGACCAGAAGAGACCAGAGCGTTGTTCCAAGGCGAGGACCAAGGAAGGAGGACATGTCCTTGTCACCTTACAAGGACACTAGGTAACAGGGAGGACGTGTCCTCATTAGGTAACAGGGAGGACGTGTCCTCAACAAGGAGGTAGGAGATAGCAGTCCAACTGAGATACTCCAGAAGGTCACCTGAACCTAAACAGGATGCTCCAGTTGACCTCAGGTACAACCTGAACTTTGACCCCCAGCAGCCTCTCGTGTTACCTGATGCTCCATCCAAACCTGCTGGTCCTATTTGGACTCACCTGAGCGATCGTTTGGATCAATGTGTCATCTGATCTGATCAGAAAGTTTATTTCAGTTTAAAACTGCTGGTATGTTGAACTCAGCTGATGATCAGCTGGTGATCAGCTGGTGATGTCAGTGCAACATCATCATCCTCACTGCTATCAAAAGTTCATATAAAGATGTCGTCTTGATTGTCAGAGCAGTTCGATTAGAAAATATTATAAACGATATAAAAACTGCCCACAGTTCTGTCTGTGAGTCTGTGTGAGTGAGTGTGTGTGTGTGTGTGTCTGTGTGAGTGTGTCTGTGTGAGTGTGTGTGTGTGTGAGTGTGTGTGTGTGTGAGTGTGTGTGTGTGTGTCTGTGTGTGTGTGTGCCACTTAGAGACGGCGGCAGGTGCACTTGTGACATGTTCACCGGTTGACCTGTTGGACTGATGTCACTAATCATGTGACCTGTTGGTCCCTGAAGAGATGAGAACATCCGATGTGGAGGTGGAGGTGGAGGTGGCGAGGCCGAGGGAACCACCTGATGATCTCCCGCCAGTCGTGGATGGAAAGAAAAATTCAGCTACATTTGGTTTGTTAACTCACTGGAACCAGTTTGGATTCAAAGTGACACTGAAGCAGTGACGAGACGCCACCGTCTGCATCTGCAGATTATTGCTGGGCGGTGGGCGGGGCTAAACTTGGAGGGGAGGGGCTTGTTACTATCACTTTGGGAGCGTTTTAATATCTGTATCATTACAATAATTCCATCCCTGAAACAGCGGCTGCTCCTGCTGCAGGAGCGTTTGGCGTCCGATCAGCAGGTCGATGACGCCACCGGCACAGAACCAGGCGAGCAGCCGACTTCCTGAAGTCTCATTTACTGCTGTCGTTCATTCATCACACGCTGTAGTTTCATCCACGCTGAGCTCAGACTGCAGCCTCCGATTGGAGGGTTCAGACATGGCGGCGGTGTGTCCAGCCGGTCCACCTCCGTCCAGGTACAGATGGTGCACCAGCGCCCGGACTGGTCGGTGAGTCAGACCAGCGTTCCAGGTGACGGCTGCTCCACCAACGTTTCTCTGGGAGGAACTTCCTGTTTGTGAGGGGGGGGGGCGTCATGGTAGAGCGAGCTGTCCACAGACCTGAGAGAGGGAGAGAGAGATAGTCAGGTACCGGACTCGGACCCGGTTACATCAACCTGCTCATGCTCAAAGATCCCCTTCGTTCTGAGGAGCGGATCTCCCTGAATTACTTGAGTATTGTCTGATGAAAGTCTTTAGTTACCTCCGAAAACTTTATCGGACGCAAACCGTCTTAAAACTGGAATCGTTTGTGGAACAACTAAATCTATGTTGATGAAGAGGAGGAGGAGGAGGAGATACAAACACACGATGAGCGACCCGTCAGCTGTCAGATGATGATGAGAGTGAAAGCGTTCATCTAAACATGAGGGACCGTCTGAATGTTCTTCATCCAACCAGGTGCAGGTCACCTGACTCCTACCTGCCGTGCAGCGGGTGTCCGTGGAAGGTGGCAGAATGTGGCAGCGCCGTCTGCTTGTGATGCGTCACGGCGTGATGATTCGTCTCCGTCTGATAGGTCGGCTGCTGGATGACACCGTGAGTTGTTCGTCTGCGCTGCAGAGCTCCTCCAGCCTGACCTTTGACACCTGAGCTCACCTTCCCATTGACTTGGTTTGTGTGGGTGGAGCCTATCGTGTTCCGAAGGTACCAGTCCCTCAGACCTGCACGACACATGAAGATGAGATGAAAACAAAGACGAAGCAGGTAAACGTCCAGCAGGTGGCATCACAGGTGAGGTCGACCCACAGAGACGTTCATCCTGCAGCAGACGTCAGGACAGACGTCAGGACAGACGTCAGGACAGACGTCAGGACAGACGTCAGGACAGACGTCAGGACAGACGTCAGGACAGACGTCAGGACAGACGTCAGGACAGACGTCCGGACAGACGTCCGTCCACCGCCGTCATATTCAAACGTATCAGGTTAAAATACCCGGAGTCACCGTGTGATGTGTTCAGGTTTACCTTCCAGGGCGAGCGCCTTGTGAAGAGTCCTCGTGGCCTCTTCATGGTGTGCGTCCTGGGCAGGGGGTGGTTGGGGGGGTCGGGGTGGTAGCAGATGGGGGTGTGGGTCAGGCTGGATGGTGGACAGAGGAGGATTGTGGGTATCTGTCTGACTCTGCAGCACTGGCAGGAAGGGGCCACAGGATTTGGTCCGGGTGACTTTGACCCGCCGCTGGTCACCCGGGTTACCGTGGTAGGTGGGCGGGGCTGCGGGGGGCTGCTGGGAGGTGAAGCTGTTGTAGAGCAGCGGTTGATGCGCTGTCATCGGCTTTCGGCCGGTCTGGGACTGCTGTCGCTGCTGCTGTTTCCCCCAGACGTAGTCCAGCAGGACCTCGCTGTAGCCCCCCCCTCTTCCTCGCCTGGACCCCCCTGCCCTCCCTATGCCCTCAGCTAGCCCGTTATTCGTCCTCGTCGGTCCGTCCGTCAGTGTCTCGGAGCTCCTGTGTGTCCCGGCGACATTCGTTCCTCTGGACCCCTGCGCGCCATTTACCCACAATTCCCCCTGCTGTGCTGACGCCACCCCCTCCTCTTCAGGGGGGGTGATGTGGTCCAGGAGGCTGTCGGAGCTGTTACTGCGATGAGCTGCGGTAACTCTGACCCTGGCCTCCCCTGCTCCTGGATCAGACGGGCCAGAGGACGACGAGCTGTCCCGGGAGCGGGGAGGGGGAGGAGGGGGAGGCTGGAGGAGGATGAAGGGTGGATGGGAGGGAGGCAGGGGGAGGGGCCTGTGGGTCTGAAGAGGCTCTGGATGCTTGGTCCTGAAGAATGAAACACAGTTACCACGGTAACCAGGACGCACAGACTAACTGTGTCGTGACTAACTTAGCATCAGTGTACCTGCTGTGAACAGAATTCCTCTTGTTCTGGTAGAACACCTCGACTGGAGAACCAGCAGGAACCTGCGGGGGGCGACACTGGGACCCACCGTCATCTAAGAGACAGACAGACAGACAGACAGACAGACAGACAGACAGACAGACAGACAGACAGACAGACAGACAGACAGACAGACAGACAGACAGACAGACAGACAGACAGACAGACAGACAGACAGACAGACAGACAGACAGACTCATAAGTTTTGAAGAACCATCATTGAACATCTGGTGACAGTCTGTCCATCATTGATCTGTCCCTCCTCTCGGGGCTGCAGCCGTCCTCAACCACAACATTATTAGCTCATGTACACTTGGACATCCTCGATAAAGACGACACACCTCACCAGCTCCACATTAAACATGCAAGAGCCTCAATTATAACCTTAAACAGACCAAACCCACAGCTGGATGGGGAAACGCAAACTACTACAATTACACCAACATTCAGAGTTTCACTCTGTCCTGACAAACCCTCAATCTCACACCACATTACAATATTCAGCATTAAACCAACAACTAGCTCCAACCTAGTTGGGTGTCCGTGGAAGCACCAACCCTACTGTAACCCCCCCCAACTCAACGGGACAATGAAACGCCTGGGTAGGGACATCATCACAGCACTGTCCAACTGAACTGGTTCCATCATGACACATCTGACAGTGACGACTTTAAAACATCCCAAACATGTTTTAAATGAGGCCAGGAGAACCGTTGTTATCTCCGAGGTGGCTGCTGTTCATCCGTAGATGGACGACATATCAACCATAACAACCACCAACTGGTTACAGCTGTAAACTACTGATTCTGGTATTTGGGGGTTGGGGTCAGAGGGTGCAGGGAGGGGGGCTCTGTGTCGGCCATCATAGGGAGCATGCAGACGTGGAGACGGAGATGTTTGTTCGTCCTTCATGAGTGTTGTAGAAGGATGGGACCACGTGGATCTGTTACCGTTGTCGTGTCCGGTGGAGTCGGACGTGGAGCTGCTCTCTGATCTCACCGTGTCGTCTACAAACACACGAGGATGAAGACAGGAAGAAGGGAAACAATGAATCCTCATCAACTGCCAGCTGTGTGTGTGTGTGTGTGTGTATGTGTGTGTGTGTGTGTGTGTGTGTGTGTGTGTGTGTGTGTGTGATCATGTTACCTGTGTGGCAGCCTCTGTGTACAGTCCTCTTGCCGTGGTGTGTGTGTGTGTGTGTCTGTGTGTTGTGTTCACGGTCGCTGTGTTTCCTCAGCGCTCCACTGAATAAAGTTTTCCTCGGTTTCAAACGCTGAGAATCTTCCTCCTGAAGAAAAAGAAAAGAAGAAGAGTAA
>CAAKHC010003471.1:44586-64888 GCA_901007825.1 Macroramphosus scolopax | reverse complement strand
TGAGGGGATGTGGACATCATATAAGACAGAGATTATGAGATCATTATGCCCTGCACTTAACAGTGAGGTTTCGGACAGAGGGTCTAAAGACAGAGGTCTTCTTGTACAGATTGTAAAGACCATTGAGGAGTTGTAATTTGTGATTCTGAGCAATATAAATATTGACTTGACTTGTTTGGCTGCATAGAGAAAAAGGATATCCAAGGCTGGTATGTGTGTGTTAGAATCTGAGACTGAAGCCATCTTCTCAATCCGACACTGATATAATTCCATAAATCTGATCAAGGGAACAACACAGAATAACCAGAGATTAAAAATAGTTGATGCAAGTTGTGGTAGCAGCCACTTACAGATTCTTTAATGTCACAGGTCACCGATCAAAGAAGTCTGCATGTAGATCATACATTTGATTTTCACTTACATGTTTGCTTTGTAGACATGAATTTCATTATGTCTTATTTGATGGCTTTGCCTTGGCAATCTTGTAATTGGAAGGTTAGTGGTTCCATCCCAGGCTCCTTCAGCGACCACGTCCAAGCAAAACACAGAACCCCTGATTGTGTGTGAATGGGCTAATGAGTCAACCATGTAAAGCACTTCTCTGGTTCCTCTAAGGGAGGAAGGCGATTAAAAGGGTATTTAACTTAAGCAAATAAATACAGCATGCTAATTGAAGCATGTTCAAATCGATATTTGGCTGTTATTAATTGTCTGTTTTAGTTTGTGATTGTTGAGAGTGGAGAGCTTGCAGCTCCAGATACAACTGTACAGAGTACTTTGTCTTCTTGTGCACACATTCCCTTTAGAGGTGAAGCATGCAAAGTAAAAACGAAAGCGGTCTGGTCATGAATAAAGGTTATCATGCACTGCTTGCATTGGGTGATTACCGTGACAAACTTTATGGCTGTTACAAGAAAACATGATCATTGACACAGTTTTTCCTTTTATTTCTAAACTGTGCATTATACTGTGGAAGCTCATTTCTACCAGTGAAATAAAACAGAAGAAATGTTAGTTGTGTATCTCAATGATGTAATTCCTCTTTTTAATTGATTTTCTGCAGGCAACACTGTCCTGGTGCTATTATCTAAATGTAACACTTGTATCTACAATGGTATGCAGGTTCCGGCTGTCCCATTGAGTTGAGCCCCCCTAGTGTTGTGGTGAGATATGGAGACCCAGTCTCAGTCAACTGCAGCACATCAGAGAGCCTTTATGAAGGAATAGGCTGGGAGGCTACACGTGGAGGCAAAAGTCCAGAGCTGGTCCAGCATTTGACCTGGTCTCTGGACGACCTAACAGAATGGGACATCTCCCCCATATGCTTCTTCAACCCGTTACCTGAAGGTCCCGGTGTACAGTGCGACAAGCGCCTCAATGTTGTTGTTTACAGTAAGTGTTTTTTATTTTGCAAAGTACAGAATAAAAAACATGGCTTGTGTCTAATCAGCTCTACGTTCTGTCCAGAATTTCCAGAACACATCAGTATCGGCTCCAGCAGTGGCCCGGATGGAGTGATGACAGAGGGGACGGAGAGTAACTTCACATGTGACATCCGCGACATAGCGCCAGTTCAAAATGTCACTGTGAGGTGGTACAAAGGAGATGCAATCTTCCATACACAAACTTTTGGCAATCCAGGCAAGAGACCTGTTGACCGGCAATCTGTCCTCAGCTTTAAACCAACTAGAAAAGACAACGGAGTCAAGCTGAGATGTGAGGTACAATTGGACCTGGAGCCAGAGGGGCCAACACTTAACGTATCTTCACAAGAGTATAATCTTACTGTTTACTGTAAGTATTCTAAAAAATGTAGGAATATTATAGTTTTAAGATGGTCAATTTATTTAGAAGTTTGGATTTAAAATAAATCTGTGTAAATAATTGTTCTTTTTCAGTTGGACCGGACATACAATGTTCTGGACAGGAGTTACTGGAAGGCGAAACTTTAAAGGAACGATGCTATGTAACAGGAAATCCTACCCCCTCTGTCAAATGGCTGAAAGATGGAAAGCCCATTGACCCGGATGTCCCAATGAGTCGGGAGAGTGCTGGAAAGTACACTGTTGAAGCTGACGGCGCTTCCTTCATCCAAAAAGAACTGGCATTCCTTGTGTTGTGTAAGTGTTGCCTGTCTCTATGGTAGTACTATATCAACACAGCCTACAACTTTCATCCTATCGTTTAATTATTCCCATTTTACAGTGTAACAAAATAGTTCATACCAACACATACATTTTGGTTTATAGAAACAAGATGTTTGGGGAATAACAAAGAATTCTTCCTAATGGGTATTTTTTTGGTACAAATATATATTTAGTGCAAGTATATCCATGTAGGCATGTACAGACACAAACAGCTATACAATATGCAATTTGAAAATTGCTTCATGTCCACAAATTAGGCCTGGCTGCTATTATTGTTATTCTTATTAAATTAACTGTGTAAGTTCATTTTGTTGCTTTTTCTTTCAGATGGACCAGAGTTAATGTGTCCCAGCACTTATACTGCAGTGGAGTACGCTCCTAACAACCTCAATTGCACTGTTGGGGGGTATCCTGAACCTACCACGACCTGGTCCAAAGACGGCTATGACGTGGAACTTCCAGACAACCTCACCAGAAGGGATGCAGGACAATACCATGTCACTGCTGTCAACCATCTCTCAAGTGTCAATGTGACAGTGGAGCTGAACATCATATGTGTGTAAATCCTTAATAAATATTGAAAGCATGAGTGATTCAGGATGTTACACTGGCACATTTGCTTTTCAATCTCACGCTTACATTCTTGAAATCTTTAGACCCCCCGTCACAGATACTCGAGCTTGAGGACACTGATGTTGAGGTTGGCTCTGCTACGTGGCTGAAGTGCTCCGCTGCAGGCAAACCACGACCAAAGTACTCCTGGACTTACTTCCAGAGTGCAAATGTGGTGGAGGAAAATGAAGACGGAGTGTCTCGTCTGCTAATCCACGATGCTACTGCATACAACATGGGCCTGTACACCTGCCACGCCTGGAACGAGAGAGGAAATGTCTCTAAAACAGCCAGAGTCACTGTAAAAGGTCAGATTAACACACAGTAGCTACTTTAATGCTAAAAATTTTTCTAATCCAATAATTTAAAGTGCTTTGTATATGATTGGCAATATGCTTAATTTAATTAAATACAGTGAACTAGATACCACACTAAGGATTGTTGTTGGAAATATAATATAATAATAGCATTCTAGTGTTAGACATTTTGTAAGTACATTTCAAAATAGTCTCACTCTAAGTGTTAAATGCTAGTGCTGATATAATGAATTGTATCCGGTTGTATGGTTAATGCTTCTTTCTTTATTTGAATCATTTTTAGGGTTAATATCTATTCAGTATCAAAATGTAACTAGTGCATAACTCAAATAGTTGTAATTTAAGCTGATCTTTGTTTTACTCCACTTTATAGTAAGTTATACATATTGCTCTTTTTTTATTCCTGCTTTTTTAACTCTACTACATTTATTTGACCATTATAGTTATTACTTTCCTGATTTATGTTTACATAAAAAACATATGACTACAGTTTGTATATACGTACAAACCAAGCCAATTGTAGTTGAAACTGGCTTACTATTTAAAAAGTACTTCAAATTAGCCAACTGTGGTTCAAACTAGCGAACTCTATAGAAAGTGCTTCAAACTAGCTAACTTTAATTGAAAGTAACGTACTTTATATAAAGTACTTCAATCTAGCTAACTGTATACAAAGCCAGTCAATCAAGCTAACTGCATACAAAGTAGTTTGAAGTAATTAACCATACATAAAGTAACATTGTATTAAACTATAACAGTATACACAGAAGCCCATACTAGAGAAAAGTACTTCAAACCAGCTAACTGTATATAAAGTATTTCTATCTAGCTAACTGTATATAAGTTAAAGTAACATTCAAACTAGCTGTATAAAGTAGGCTAGTCAGACTAGCTCCACTTGCAGCAGCTGCAACATACTACTAATACAGTGAGGCTTTAGTATCAACAATATAATGGTGTCATATAATATTATATTAACCAGAGGAACAAAACCAGTATTCTACTGTAATACTCAACTACTTTTACTTCTAATTGAATACTTTCCAGATTGCTGTATTGGTACTTTTACTTAACTTTAACTGCTGATGAAGGGAAAAGGGTATCTTGTATCTTCAGTATGCTTTTGTAATTTGCTGTCTGGGTAACTGTGGCTTCTAATAGCAAGTTCTCGGTTCTCCTGGCCTCAAGTGAAGTCAAGTTACATTTATAGACCGAGTGTGTGTGTGTGTGTGTGTGTGTGTGTGTGTGTGTGTGTGTGTGTCCAGATTTTTTTTTTTCGCGGGGGGGGGCTGTTTCCTCTCCTGTGGTGGGAGTAGGGAGCTGTGCGGCGCAAGTAGCCAAAGATTAGCTTAGCTTTCACCCTAAAAAGTCAACAAGTCGCCGCTAGCCGGAGCCTCGTTGCTGAGGGGGAACCCAGAGCCGGAACGAGGGTCGACAGCAGTCGGAATAAACCGTAAAGTCCGATGGATGATTTAAACTCGCTTCGTCTTATATCAGTGATTCTCACTTTAAAGCTGCTGTCGCTCTCTAACGGAACCGAGTCGAGTAAGTTACACACTTCATTTGCTTTTCTATGGAGGTTGAAACGGCTCGTTTAGGCTGATATTCTTCCTTACAAGGAACACAAGCAGAATTGTTATAGTCTCATTTATGTGGCAGGAGCTAACTAGTAAATCAACGCTGTGTTTTATAGCTTAGAGAAGACTGGAATGTTTGAACATTATGAACCATGTTGCACTGAATGAACCGTGAAGTACTTCAGCAAACTAAGAAACATGACTTTTGTGGTGTTTAATTTGTGACCTTTTTGTAGGGAGTTGTTCGTCCTGTGTATATTGAACTTTAAGATAATACGACATCCCTGTAAAGTTAGGGCTTCTGTTGCACATTATCATAGAGGAAATTGTGTGGGGTAGAGATATGGATGTTGCATTCAGGTCAAGTACCATACAAATCAAGTGCAGACTTCCCAATGGGAGGGGTGTTTCCTTCCTGTGCCTTTTCCTGATGCCTCTGGAGACCCAGTTGTTGTTCTACTGATTTTTCAACACCATTTCAACGCAGCACTGGATGTGGAAATGTGTTAAGAAAATAAATATGTACAGACTTTGATTGGAATAACATTTCTCCCCGTACTTTGTTTTCCACAGGAGCCAAGCAGGAATGTCCCGTTGAAATAACTCCAGAACGGATGGTGATACAACACAAAGGTGAAGGCCAGCCTGCAACATGCAAACCAATGCAGACGGTCAACAGAAATGTCAAAGAAATATACTGGCAGGTTCTGAAGGGCATCAAGACCAACAACAGGACGTGGTTTGCTAACACCTATGACGACTGGGACCCAGCTCCTACCTGCACTGCAACGTTTGACGGAATAGGAACATGCCAGAAATCTTTGAACTTCACCCTCTACAGTATGAATGCAGAAGTATTTTTCAGTCTTCTCAGGTTTTGTAACCGTCTTGATATTTTACTTTTGACTCTATATATATAATATAATTCCACAGAAATGCCGGACAGTGTCTCCATCCGTTCCGAGGACAACTTGAGCTCTGTGGAGAAAACAGAGTGCCAGCTGCATTGTGACATTATCAACGTTGCTCCTGCTAGAAACCTCGCTGTGCTGTGGTACCACGGAAATGAAACCATTGACCCGCCAACAAAAGGTGAAGAATATCTCTCACGCTGCAGTACGAAGCAATACGGCATTTTTGCTGTAAAGTTTAATTGTTTTACAATCATGAATATAAAATGATGGGGGGAAACTTTTCCTTTTTTCCAATAAAGACTACATACAGTATGCTTCACCACCCAAATTGTAGATTACTATTGATAGAAGACCCGGTGTTATCAAATAATCTGGTAATCTCAGAAAACATGCTACATGCTAAACGTCAGCTTGTTTGCATTGAGGCATGCTGTTGTCTCAAAGCAGCGATGGACCTAAGAACAGTCTTACTAGCGACACTTTACCTGCTGGTAAACTTTGTACCACTGTAACCAAACACATGATTATATTCTTTTTCCAAAATATCATTAGCTCTATGTGTTCTGCTCTTTATAGCAGCTGGACACTGCGGTTTCTGCGAATGTTTCTTGAAAAGGAGTAAATAGGGCATTTGTCATGGACTATTTTCGAGTACTAAAAAGTTCCAGCTGCATGAATGTTGGATTGACTCAGACTAAGTGTGTCAGTTTATTTATATAGTTTTGGGAAAATAGAGAGAGAAGAGTAAACCATGTCAGACTTATGCAAAAAATACTTATTTTAAGTGAATTCATAAATACGGCAGGCGGCTGCCTTTGATCGTTCAGATCTGCAAAACATGACAAACCTCATCAGAGAATGTCATGGTGAGCAGATTAGCACACTTCTACTGCATATTTCTCTGCGATGATTTTTAAGTTTTCATATCATTCCTCCATATCAAACTCCCGTATACATGAGCAGTGTGTACATCCTGGAAGAGCTATGCTTCATTTCTACTGTTAAATGGAAGTAAATTATGAATGTCCAATTAAAAACATTAGACGTTATGATGTTAACTCAAAGCCAAGTACTTATTGAATCACACAAGAATTCCTAGAGTTGGTTGATTAAATGTCTTCTTCTTTCTTTTGCCATAATGTTTATCAGGGCTGCTGCGAGTGAGTGGCTGCCTGTACGAGAACAATACAAACTGCGACATCAACCTGATCAGGACTCCGGTGAATGTGTCGTCTACCATCAGTATCATGCTGAACAGAAATCACAATGGAGCAGAGTTCAGCTGTAAGGCTCAGTTGGACCTGGGTTCAGAAGGACCACAGCCTCCTTACATGATGTCCAGTCCTCTCAACATAACCATCTATTGTGAGATCACATTTTACTTCTATGATGTTAACATTTTTACTGTGGTTAAGAGACCAACCTAACATGAACTGACCCATTGGAACATGTGTAGTTCTTTTGATCTGAGTCTTCTTTGGCCTCACACTGCTCTGTCTGTCTTTATTTCTCAACAGATGAGCCTGTCATTAATTCCACAAAGCTCCCGAATACAATCCCAGTGTTCAAAGGTTATCCCGAGGAGCTTGTTTGTGAAGCTGATGGTCACCCACCTCCAAAGATCCAGTGGCTTTACGGCTCCGACAAGGTTCTCCAACCTGGTGGCACACTCATTGTTTCTGAGGCAGGCCTCTACAACTGCACCGCCACTAACTCAGTTGGTTCCACCTACCAGCAGGTCAAGGTCGTTTTAAAAGGTAGCAACTCACTTAACTAAATCTGACAAATCTAAAATAGCTGTTTTCCATAATGGTAACACCAGATCTCAGGCAGGGGATTTGAAGCCATTTACGGCAACACACGGAAAACAAAATCACTTCTTCATTCACTGGCCAGTTGTGATTTTGGCCTTTTTCTCTCCTGTAACGTGTTCTTTTAGACTAGTGAAAAAGGTCCACAGAACACAGTATGGTTCTTATTTTCACCACGTTTGCCCTCTGCGGCTTGCTGCGAAGAATCCTCCTTAAATACCTAAAGTGTTCCTTGTTGATGAAGCTGATATCTAAGATTTCTGTGTCTGGTTGGTGAAAACACGCAATGATGCTAGCGTCGTTCTCCCGGCTTTGTCTTCAGGCTGTCCGCCTAAGGTCTAATGCTCTGCCGCCGTCAGTTCTCCATGACTGAGTGCTCTGATCTCAAAAATTCGAAAGGTCCATAAGTCAAATTACATGTAGTGTTTTGCTCATATGCTTGCTCATATGCTTGCTCATATGCTTGCTTAGAACTTTTATTTGTCTTCAGGTTACGGTCATTGGCGCCGATAATGAATCGATCATTTCCCACACACGGTTTCTCTGTGTGACTGTTAGGAATCACGAGTGCAGGATGTTTGTGATGTATCCTGGACAGTGTCAAGCTCGGCTGACAAAAGCCAATCAGATTCAAGCAAGTGTCTTAACAGCGATACATCGATTTCAAAATGGCAGCGATTCATTCTCTGAGCGGAGGAAAACAATTTAGTTTGTGAACACTGAAGCAAAAGGCAGAAAGCCAGTGGAGTATTTTGGAGTTTTGGGTAAGTTTTGTTGGAAAGGTTTAACTACTTTTGTTATGTATTGACTTGTTTTCTGTTGCCCTATAATCAAAAGAGCTTCCATGTTTCCACAGTGCTCATTATTCAAATAGCTTTTTCCTGTCTTAGCTTAGGATAAATGTTAAGATTGCAAAAAGATTAACAGGAAACTTTTCATTCTTCTGTGCATCTGCATCCAACTGCTACGGTACTTTCATTGAACCTGTGATTATTGACATAGAAGTTGCAGTGTTGCGCTGAACTGCTGCATGTCTTTAGTTATTTTTAACATTAATGGAGGCTGGTTTTGATTTTTGTTACAGAGGACTACCTGCCCCTCATAGCTGGATTTGTGGCTGTCACAGTAGTGATCATCTCCGTCATCTTCATCTTCATCTATTCAATCTACTACAAGAACACCAAGATGCGCCGCTACAGTCTGAAAAACCCCAAACTCAGCACCCACAATGGCAATGTAGCTCACAATGGCTGGGACCTGCAATTTCCTATGACCAAATTGTCATAGCAGTACGTCTGTAGCACAAAATAGATGGCTGACCACTCTGAATGAGCCGAATCTGCACCGCCGGAATCAGCGGTGGTTAAAAGCCTGCATACCATTCAGCTGGCTCACACTGGACTCTTTTAAAACCCCTCCTTCACAGTCACTCATCGCTCCAATTTTTTTTTTTTTTTTTTTATCCTTCGTGGAATAGTCTCATCTTAAAAATGATTTACGACGGCTTGCACAAATCAATTTTACTACTGGTTTTAACCTGTTTTCACTGGACAGAGTGAAGAGGAGGAAGGGCACAAAAGTTGGCTCTGATTTTATTTTTAATAGGCACAAAGGGAATATGATAATGAATGTTTTGGTTGACTTTGGTTTCATCTATGTTTTTCTGCCCCCACAACATTTACAAGTGGTTGTTTTACAAACCAAAGACGAGTGGCGAGTGCATTTAGTAAGTGGTGACCCTGAGGCTGCCGTGGTTAAGGAGGAAATGCACTACTTTTCTTTGCTTATTAGTTGCCTTGAAAGTATGACAATGTATGAAAAAGCAAACCAGCTGTGCTTACTTTGTGGACATTATGACACAATTCACTGAGCCCATTGTTCTTTCACTATTTTTTATAAGCCACTCTGCACTTGTTTTGTAGCCTTCTCTGTGCCTGACTCTTGTGCCATGCCGTGTCAGGCTCTGGGCTTATGGGAAATATTGTCATATTCTGCAGTCAAATGCTTTCCCCTGAATGACTGCAGTATCAGAATTGTATATTCAGAACAGTATTTTATGTAAATTTAAAACATTGTATTTATTTATCAGAAACAGTAAAGATGGAACAATTTAGCATTAAAAATGGACTGCATGAGAACTGTAAATGCTGCAAGTATTGGAAAAATTAGTATGCGAGAAATTAGGGACATTATAATGTATTTGTGAATACTTCTGTAAATATTTATGACTGGTGTGAAACAATATTTTGATATTAAAAATGTGGCTTTCTAAACGAATAGATTTGTTTTTACCTTCGCCGTGGAGGTTATGTGATTGATTGGGTTTATTGATATGTTGTGTTTTAGCAGGATCGGACAACTTTATTTCAAGGAACAGGAATGACCCATTAAGTTTTGTGGGACTGGGCTTTTTTTTTACATTTTCATTTCGATCTCAGAAAATATTACATAGAGCTTTTATGAAATGAAATATTTCCAGACATATTGATTATTTCAGTTGTTGATTTGCGTACAATAGAAGAGTGGGTTATTTGTCTTTGCAGAGGTGTTCATTTATTATTTAAAATGCACTCCAGTAGGTTGCACATATGTAAGCAAAATATGAACATATAAAAGGAGCATTTAATATATATGAACATATATATACCATAGCAGGATATTAATAGAATTAAGCTAAAACATTGAGAGCCGTATATAAAATATAACTCCTGAGAAATGATATACACACTGGATTCATGGCTGGTTCCCTGTGTTTATGCTAGCTGCAGCGATCGTGTCATTGTTGTACCCATACGAGTGATTTCAGTCATCCCGTCGAGGGTCAACTTTGGGGCAAGAAGGCAAATATTGTCTAAACGCCAACTTTAGCCACCTTAAATAAATCAGGCTAGCAGTTATGTGTCACTATAATATCGGTCTGGACATGCTATCGGTTACTTTTTCGACCGCTTTGTTAGGACACTATAATTTCCGAGGAACATACAAATGCACCACTACACTTTCACTTTCGCAGCCCAAAGGTGAAAAATCCGCACGTACCTCCGAAAACCACAGACCCGGAAATAACAACGTTCAAGTTGAGACTTTTTAGATTTCATTGAGTCCTGTGGGTGTTTATCCTTGTCACACCGGGAAGTAATGTTTTTCTTTTTATTCAGCGGCTTCATTTTTTGCGCAGGTAGACAACATTCAGTTTTCTGCTGTGCTCGTTCGCATTTTGCGGATCATTGACGTTCACCGACGATCATGTGACAGTTTCGATTTCTGACCTACTGTAATTCATTGATTTCTTTGTTTGAAAACTAGTTTCTTGCTTGTTTGTTTATCTGCCGGGATCCAAATGTTCCTATAGCAGTCGTAGGTCGTTTATTTCTCACAGGGCAACTTGCACTACACTTGCTCAACTTTCACTTGGGCAAGGAGGTCATTGATCTGCATGAAAAAAACTTTCAGTTCTATATATTAGACACAGTCTTAATCAATAAAACATGTCCCCATGTCAGTTATCGTTCTTTGTAAGTGACTTTTAAACTGTAAAGTGAGACTTGATGAACTGTGGACGATTCTGTAAACTTTTAATAAGTGAGCCACACCTCGGTGGAAATCCAGACTATGCAATAATGCCATTGTGTTTTCATACCTGCGTACACTGGAGGCTTAATCCACATTGTGTGTACTTGTAGGAACACCAGTGAGTGCCTCCTGTCCACTTGAATTGAGTCCTCCCGTAGTCGTCGTGAGATATGGAGAATCCTTCACAGCCTACTGCAACTCAACCTCAGACCAAACCATGGGAATGGGCTGGGAGTCTACATATGGAGGCACAGGACTTAAAGAGGGGGTCACTTCTCTTCCATTACAAATAAATCCTGTGAACACCTGGGAATTGGCTCCAACATGTTACGGCAATTTCCTTGACAACACACCTCAGTGTACTAAAGATCTGCCAGTCACTGTTTACAGTAAGTAGCTTCTTAATTGATCTCAAGTCACAAAGCCGCTCGTTGATTCATCGTTGAAGTGGAGCTGAGCTGATAAATCAGTTGGCCAATTTCATCAGGCCACTCACAGACATATCAGTATGTAGCGGTACCTGCGTTTATGAACAATGTCGTCACATAGTTAGTCAAGCAGAATGAGCTCCGATATCATCGCTTACAACACTGACAACATTGGACCATCGAGCAAAATATCCTGATACTACATCTTCCTGACAAATGATCATTAAATCGCCAGGATATCACATCAACGTTTGTCTGCTTACTGGGCACTTGTCTCCTTTTTTCACGCAGAAGAGGCGGACAGTGTGTCCATGATTCGGGTAAATGGAACCGCCCCATGGATGGAGGGTGAAATTTATCACATGCAGTGTGTCATTGTTAATGTCGCACCGGCAAGGATCCTGTCTGTGAATTGGTACAAAGGAAATCAGATGTTTTCGAGTCAGGCGTTCAAAGAGCCCAGGCCGTCTCCAGTCAATCAGTCATCTGTCGTTAAACTGACCGCCAACAGAAGAGATGATGGAGTGCAGATCTGGTGCGAGGCAAAGCTAAACTTTGGGCCGTCAGGACCAAGTCTTCCCATGAAGCGATCAAAGTCACAAGAAGTGACTGCTCTCTGTGAGTTTGTAATGCACTCTTCTTATAACAATCATAGTACAAGGACTCGGTATAATGTGCCTTTCTCTGATTGTATTTTAATTGTGTTTCTGTCTCTATCTGCGTTTTATCTCGTCTATGTCCTCAGACCCGCCAACCTTCACCGAACCTCAAAATGAGACATTTACAGCTGGTGGTGAAAGAAGTTTAAATTGCACGGCTTCTGGAAACCCCACGCCGGTATACAGTTGGCATCTCCCGTTCCCAATGCAACAGGAGACTGAAAAACTAAAAGGGAATCAACCCATTTTCACCAGTTTCATCCGAGTTCCGGGAATCTACAACTGCACAGCTTCTAATCCCCTGGGCACCAGCACCAAATATTTCACTGTCACAGAAGCTTCAAGTGAGATACTGTTCCTAAACTCGTTACGTTTCTAAGCATGATCTACTTAATCGTTGTTTTGCTTGTTATATAATTCCACCGTGCCCTTGTTCTCCATCAGGTAGTCACTGCCTGGATTTTATTGGCTGTGTCCTTTGTTTTGACTTCTTGTTTTTTAGAAACAGAGAAACTTTCAGTGTGAAGGGATGAGCTCAGACAGAAAATAACAAATCTCCATCTCCCACAGGGAATCACACAACCTTGGCAATCTTGCTTGGAACATTTCTGTTCGCTGCAGCTCTGCTCGTCATTGGTGGGATTTATTCTTTGACTCCCGACGGGACATTTTCCTGCCGCAAAGGCGGCTATGTCAGAGGACAGCCTGCATCAAGACCTGTATGATGAATCCTTTTTTGAATTCAATTTTGCATGTCTTTATGATGAAAATGGTGCATTTTAATTGTGCTTTGTGCTTGAAGAAACGTATCAAACATTTATCTTACAAGCCTAATAACATGGTCTGCTCTGCATGCTTAGTTGGTGTTCTTCTGCTTCTGCTTGGTCGCAGTGGTTTTAATAATAATGGACGAACCCATCATGAAATTGTGGGCCAATGTCAACGCTTAACATAACAGCTTGGCTTCCCATTAGCACCACCTACTGGATCTTTTCCAAAGGTTCAGCTGGGTAGGCTAATGTAGGTACCGGTAGATACTTTATTTATCCCGAGGGAAATTCAAGAATTGCTGCTATTGGTGATGTTCCGATCAGTGCATCCCTATTTAACATGCACGATCCCATCAGCTGTCTCCAAAGCTTCACTAATCCATGTACCCATGTTAACTAAATGTGTGTTGACGTACTTGAGGAACTGACACTGATGTACTGACACATACTGAGGCGGTCCACGTTCTGTAAATTGCTTTTTATATGCAGTGGATCAGTAATGAGTTAATGGATCAGTAATGAGTTCAGTGTGTGTGTGTGTGTGTGTCGACTGACTGCATACTGAGGACTTACAGCACAACTTTCCATGATTGTGCAGATGTGTCTTAATTGACTGATATTGATGATGAGGATGCACCAGTGTGTAGTTCTCTCTTCTTTCATCCTTCACACGCTTCGTGAGCAGATGTATTAATCAGATTACAGACTCTTTACCGGTTATTAAGAGGCCAGGGACTGGTTTTACCCAAGATGCGATCTAGCTAGAGGAAGTCAGGTTTCTTTAATCCCTCACCATTATTACACTACAAGAAACAGGCTATTGGAGAAAGCAGCCTGTAACCCAGTAACTTTAGTACATGTAAATACACTGACGGCAGCAGCAGCAGCAGCAGCAGCAGCAGCAGCAGCAGCAGCAGCAGCAGCAGCAGCAGCAGCAACCAACTGTCCAGCTTTACTTGCACTGTAGCTTCATCCTGCAGCAGCAGCAGCAGCAGCAGCAGCAGCAGCAGCAGCAGCAGCAGCAGCAGCAGCAGCAGCAGCAGCAGCAGCAGCAGCAGCAGCAGCAGCAGCAGCAGCAGTCATTTGCAGCAAAATAAAATAAAAAAAGACACCAGTCAAAAGAATTAAAGGGATCAGCTGGTGATGAAATTGAAACACAGGAAAGCTCAACAGATTTTTCTAAAGAGCTGTTATAGGTCATAGGAAAATTAAAAAAGTAGAGATGTAGATATACGTAGACATTGACCATGTATACACGGAATACCTGGAATAATGTGACCTATTGACCTCACTCCAGTCTACATGAGTTGCTTATACAACAATTCTTTCATGGTCCATCTACCGACTGGAGACGTGCACCCACACATCGCGTCCCTATGTTGGAGTTTCTCTCAGGAATTTGACCTGAAACCGTGTAACACACTGTTTCGTGACATTATTTTACACCTCCACATGCCAAAACTCTCACGTGGATTCAGCCTTTACAACAACTCTCCTCTGTAATGCTCATATCTTTCATTTCAACACTCTCTGGAAGCTACTGTGTGTGTTGTCAAGCAGTATGACTGCTACAGGAACTCACTTGAGAATGCTCTGAACTCTTTTAGTCCTGTGTATTCATGTATTTTTATTTTTATTATGTCCTTTCAGGTTGATGTACGTAGCACAACTTGTGCTCACTTCATGTTCCGTAAAATACTTTTTAATCATTGTTTGTATCTGTGCTGCTACGGCTCCTGTGGTACAGACATCCTTGTTCTGAAAGGCACTGATCATTCTGTTTCTGTGATCCGCCTCCATGTTCAGTTTTGCATTTTTGAATATGAGACATTAAAACATGTTGGTCGTACAGTTTGTCTGATCTACAAGTTTAAAACAGGCACTTAGAAAAAGAGAGAAGAGAGAAGTCATTCAAAAAGGAAGCTAAAATGTGTTGCGTGCATGTGCAACTTCTGCATATTCATGAGTTGTTCAATTAAGGAAACTCCTCCATCAACGCCATTCTGAGGCGGAATACTGATTGAGGTGAAGTCAAACCAGCGTCTTTCATTACGACGTCTCCCAGCCACCTTCGTTCAACCCCTTGGACCTCTTTCTCTCCCATTCAGTCCGGCTTACATTAGACAGTGCTGAGCCTGCCATACTAATTAGCAGTGAACACACTGAATGTAAAGGAGGCTACTTGTTATCCTGCCTCCAGTTGCCAATACGCGACATTTTTTCTGAAGCCATGTTCTTTATGTTCTACCTTTGTCGTTCACTTTAAAGCTCTTGCCAGAAAGCACTGTTTGCGCTGACTGTGTTGCTATGACAACCTGGCAGAGTGGATATTACTCCATTTGTCATGGAGTTTAAAAGTTGTATTATAGATACGCAACCTTGACACATTTCTCTGGAGAACTTGAAGAAGGGGCAGCATATTCAAAGTGAGGCCTGCGTGTAATCGCAGCTGCGCTCTCCGTAAATACTCCGGAGAGCGTCCCATTACGTGCTCGCTCACACTACAGTCGTGGACGGGGCTGATATGCTGTGCAGCATTCTGGTCACAGTGTGAGTCTTACAAGCTACAAGCTGCACAACACCATCACTCCTGCCCGCTGGGATTTCTCAAAGCTCGGAGTTCAGAGGCCATCGGAGACCAGGATGCACGCAGAAGGGAAAATAAGCACAGCCAGTCTTGGTTTGACCGACAAATAAGAACCTAAATCAACGGTTTAACGGCCTACAACGGCTGCACTTGGGGATACATTTTTATAAAGCGAGGAAAACATAAAACACTTGACTCAGTGGAAAATATGAGAAACTGTAGCGCAGATCTAAGTAGTTAATCTCCATTTTGGAAGCAGTTTATTTGGACTACTGATTATTACAACTTGCTACTAATGAAAAAAAGAAGTTAGAATATATATATATAAGTATTCTTTATTATAACTCAGGCGTAATCAGATCTGAGCTGGTGGGACTCCCTGCAGACTGACTGACTCTGGGAAAAACATTAAAACTCTCTGAACTACATCTCTAATCAAATCAAATACATCTAGGCTCTCTACGTGATAACTAATGTAATATTCTTTCGGCCTCCCTTGAAACTGTTCAGAGCCCCCCTGAGGAGGCCCTCCTCCCACTTTGAAAACCCTGTCTAACCACTTTATATTGCACACTGTCGTACAGCAGTGTTCTATGTCCACATTAATTCTGCTGTGGTATTTGCAGGTCTGTGATTTCCTGTTAAACACAAAGGATACAGATATCTCCCAGAGGCTCTCCACCTGTTAAAAGTTCCCTCTTTCACTTTTACCCCCACCCCCAAAGTCAGCTGGGATGAAGGGGGCCCTTTTGTCCCTACATAGTTCCCTGCAGGGTTGCCAAGCTTGTTCAAGTTGGAATTTTCTTTCCCTGGCTCCTTAATCGACGGTTCTCTGCAAAAGATAACATGGGAAAAGAGTTTCTGAAATGGATCCTGACGCTTTGCATGTTTTACTCGGGTGAGGCAACATTTTTTTTCTTCTCTTGTTTTTTTTCTTGATATACTCTCGTCTTGTAAAATAGTGACAATAGAAATCAAATACAATCTGGCCTATGATAACTGATATTATGACCATCAATTCAGCAAGAGAAAGGTTTATTCTTTTTATAAAACAACCTCATCATTCTGTCTTTCTAATGAGTTTGATGTGCAGACTGGATCTTTGCTGCCTGAAATAGTTGTGTTATGTGTGTTGTGTGTAGCTAACAATTGTATGCCTTATGTGAAATGTTACAAATTTTAAAATATGGAAAGGATTCAAGTATTTAGTTTTCATCCAAAAATGTACCAAGAAAGTTGTAAATTCATTGTTATACTTCTGAAAATTAGAGCTTTTCCTGATTTATTGAGTTTATAACCGGGTTACATAACAGTCACCTACAGCTTGCCTGTATGCCGTAAGGCTGCTGCTGATGGCTGGATGATGATGATTGCTGCCGTATGTCTCAGTGTCAGGTGATGGTTGCTCCTTAGTCCTCAAGCCCTCCAGGGTTGTGGTGGGCTTTGGGCAGCCGGTGTCAGTCAGCTGCGAGGCCACTCGGCCAGTTCGTGTCCTCGGCTGGGAATCAGCCATCAGCGCTGCCTACACTCAGCAGGACCTGTCTGTCCAGTGGAAGGTGGACAGCCTCATCGACTGGATCGAGGAGCCCATCTGTTATGGAGTGTTCTTCACAGCCCCGCGACAGTGTGAAGAGAAACTCAACCTCGTCCTCTACAGTGAGTCAATCCTGCTTTAAACAACGGTGTAGAAATACATGACCAGCAGAAACCTGTTTGAATGACATGAACTTTCTTATTCATTTAGAAACCCCAGATCGCGTGTCGATCAGGGCTGTGAATCACACGGGCCCCATGGTGACAGGGAGAGAATACCAGCTGCTCTGTGAGGTGCAGAACATTGCGCCTGTTCAATACCTCAACTTGAGGTGGTACAGAGGGCATGCTGAGGTTTATAACCACTCCTTTTCTGACCTCACATCTTCCTCGCCTGTCCAAGTCTCCTCCGTCCTCATTATCACGCCAACCAAAGCCGACAACGGAGTACAGTACAGCTGTGTAGCAGAGCTGGAACTCGGACCAGAGGGACCACAGCCGCCTCCTGCTGTCACGTCAGAGCCTCTAAATGCCTCTGTGTACTGTGAGTCACAAAAGGCATGGAGCCCATCCCAATCTTAAAACAGATTGTCATGTACTCTATACATTTGATGGAATATTTAATCTGTGTTATCTTTTCTCTAGTTCCCCCAACTTTCCTCAGTCCTGAACCAGAAACTGTGGACCTTATAGAGGGTAGTGAAATTACTTTGAACTGCACAGCAACAGGTAACCCCACACCTGTATACAGCTGGCAGTCCTTGCCTCCCGTGCAGGAGAGGTTGGAGGAAGAAGCAGTTCTTACCTCCTCTTCGCTGCTCCCTGGGACCTACACCTGCACCGCCTCCAACTCACTGGAGAAGAAGAGCAAGCAGTTCATTGTAAAGGCCAACACCAAAGGTACATGGGAAGTGTGAAGTGCACATGTGTAAGTTTCCCTTCAGCCTCCTAACCAGCTTCTTCTTCTGCTTTCACCCAGGGGTTTGAAACAAGTCATCCTGAGATGGGATCAGGTGGCCACATTGGAAATACCAGGAGAATTCACCAGCAATTATCATGTTGCTTTTACTGAATTACAGTGCATTCATGACTCAACAGATATTTATAAGGGTCTTATTATAAGCTGGAATGAACCAGGTTTGATAAATATCATTTAATATGTCTGTATTTTAACATAAATGAGATGAGGTTTACAATATAGTGGATCCTTTATTTCTTTCATGTGATATTCTGTTATAAGAAATCTAATTTATACTATCTTTGGTTAGATTTGCTTTCCATATTAATGAAATCACCTTCTAACATTACAAATGTGTAGCTACTATGATGTAGCAATGATGACTGTGTTATTATTCATGTATTGTAGAAAATCATATACTGTACCTTTAATACTAATTGTAGATGATCAAAAGGCCATAATTGTAAATATTTCTTATTTTGCTTATCTTTATGAATAAAAGTTGATTAAAACATTTTTGTGATTATTTGTATTTATATTAAACCAATGATATTTTTTAGTTGCAGTTTCATAAATACCCAGTGGTGGACAGTGATTGAATATATACTTTCATATATCCTTAGTAGTGGTTGTACTTTTTACTTTTATGTGTAAATACTATAAGGTAACACATTTTGTATGTTTTCTATTGATTCCAAGCAACTTTTTCAGAATAGCAACATTTATTATCTTTCCCAAAATGGATTTTGTTGTAGGGGGCACTAAAGCCACAAGGTGTCGCTGTGGAGCTCTTGAGAGAGATTCTATTGGCTGGCGGCGGGTCACCTGATCAAAACATTGAGTACCAGGAAGAAGTGACATTAGCGGCGGCCGACCTTTCATGCAGGAGCTGAATTTCATGTTAATGTCTTTGTTCTCAACCGTAAGAGGTGATCGTCAGTCAGCACGACCTTCGTGATTTAATACATAATTCAATCCAGCGCTCTCTATAAGTGGGCAACTTCTCAAAATGATTGCCTCCTTTCTTTCAGGCATGCCACAGAAAGACCCGTGTCAAAAGCAAGCCTGTGCAATTCAGAAGTGTTTACAAGGTACAACATGTATATGCACTTAAATGCCATCGTTAGTTTTGAATCAAACCGTATATTGTGTTTTTTCTAACTCTGTCCCTCTCCTGCAGCAAATAAGTACATAGAGAGCATGTGTGAGGATGTAATCAGGGACATGCGGAGGTGCTGTGAGACTCACGCTGCAAACTCCATCTGCTGCTCCGGATTCAAGGACTCCAAACCCACTGACAACATAAGCAACACATAGCGTATTGTGGGACGCATGTGATGGGGACTATAAGATATTGTTTTCCGTAAAGATTGTGTGACACTGTGTCCATATTGCAACAGACACAACTTCCGCTTTGTTAATTAATGATGGTTGGATTGTTGTATATTTGCCTCTGTTGCGGCTGACTTGTCAGTTCCAATAGTCTTAGCAGGAAACGTGTAGGTGTGTTGATACAGGGATTCTGGTGATTTTATGCAGGTATTTAATTACACTTTGGTTTAATGACTTAAAATGTCATAGGCAGACATATCTATTTATTAAAAGAAGTTTGACAGAAGTATTCAATTCGCCACCTCATCAATTTAGAGCTACTGAGTGTGTGAGACATTTTTTGGAATATTTCTTGGTATTTTTATATATTTCACACAAGTGTAATAAAATGATGAAGTTCAAAGGTCAACTTTGTTGGTGATACTTTATAGCCTCTTTTTCATTTCTTGATTTTTTACATAAAAGAGGAGCAATAATAATCATCAAAAATGTACCAAGACACTGTCCAAGCCAAATGAGTATATTAAATAATTTTATTTGATCAAAAAAATCCTTTCAAATATTGTTTTTGTTAAAAACAAAATTGTTGAAGCCGTATTTCAAGAAGGGCAATTCGATTTTCTTCTCCCCTCTGACGTCAGTGTGACGCAATGACGTATGGACGTTGACCGGAAATGTGCTGGAGTACTTTCTAGAATTCTGTAGCGGTCCTTCGCTAGCCTTCTCCTGATCTGTCTAAATTGTTCTCGGCCAACAGAAGCTTGCCGCTGTATTCAAGGCAAATACATATTTCAGTGAAGCGTCTTATTATTTTATGTTTTTCGATTGAACATTTGGGTTAGCTTAGTTTAGCCCACTTACTTAGCCGAGTCATATCTCAAGCTAAGGCTACTACGTTTGGCTGTTGCTGGCATTATGTCGAGAATAGACTACAGCGTGTGGGATCACATCGAGGTGTCAGACGATGAAGATGATACCCACCCAAACATCGACACACCTAGCCTCTTCAGATGGAGACACCAGGTACAGAATTGGTACATATGAAGCAAAAATGCGATTATAAAAGAAGAATAGTTACACATTT
>CAAKHC010003471.1:21463-33605 GCA_901007825.1 Macroramphosus scolopax | reverse complement strand
ATCAGGTTGTATCGCAGTTTGAACGTACCAAAATGAGAGAGTCATTCTCTCTCAACTCACGAGGTTTTATTTCAATTATCTTGGTTTGTGTTTTCTGGAATGCATGAACAAGGAAAGTAAAGAAGAGCGTGGACCTTGTATCAGTAGTTCCATTATGTTTGTAGCTGCTGACATCAAACGTATAAGGATACGTACACTTTGTAAATTCTTGGAAAGCAGTTTGCACAATTTTATTACTAGAATAAAAAAAATAAAGGTTTCCTTTTTTGCTTTCGTAAAAAGCATCACTATAACACAATAAATGTCTATTTGCCCTGCAGAGCGTCTTGACCGTATTCCCTGGATTGCTCCTGAGTGTGTTGATAGTAATGAGCCCATTGGCAATGCTGCTGACCAGTGGAGCTTTGGTGTCACGCTGCTCGAAATCTGCAACAATGGGGAACTTCCAATGAGTGTCAGCACATTGTCTGAGGTAGGCCCACAGCTTTTAAGTATTCACCTGCACATTTCATCCTTCTGACCTCTAATTGTAACACCAGACACCCCCTCCACCCCTACCCTCAACAGAAAGAGCGCTTTTATCAGCAAAAGGGTCGGTTAGCTGAACCATCCTCCCAGGAACTGGCCAGCTTCATCAGCATGTGTTTGACCTATGAACCTGCGGGGAGGCCTTCGTTCCGCTGTGTACTCAGAGATCTCACAGACATCATGAACAAAAGTGGGTTCTTTTTTATGCTGTATTTACTCTTGCAACCTGTCTGTGTGCATTTAATAAAAGGTGTATTTTTGTATAGATCCTGATATATCCCCCAGTGAAGCTCTTCCTGACACACACTCCAGCGTGTTCCACAAACGGTACCTGAAAGAGATACGAGTCTTAGGAGAGGTGAGTTCTGATACCGGTGCTATTTTCTCTCCTGCCTGGGAGTGAGTCATCCATTGCTCATTGATCTGTCTTTAGGGTCATTTTGGAAAGGTGATTCTTTACCTGTATGACCCGGCCAACGATGGGACAGGAGAGCATGTGGCAGTGAAGGCTTTGAAACATGAGAGCGGTCATGTATCCGAGGGCTGGTTGAAGGAGATTAAGATCCTGAAGTCGCTAAATCACAGCAACATTGTCAAGTACAAGGGCTGCTGTACTGAATTAGGTAAGTCCTCAGCGAGCTTGTGATTTATTGAAATATAAATCAACGTACAGTGTTTGCATGTCCAAAGGAGAGCTTGGTCAGTGGGAAGGGTGGACGGTGCTAATTCAAGGAAGTGATTGGTGGTCACTGCTGTTCCTCTGCAAATATTGAGTACAACACTGGTTCAACTTCCTATCTCCTTTGAAAATCAATGTAAATAGGAGGATAAAAGCAATGTTACATTGTCCATTGGCAGGAGGGCAAGTGGTGCAGCTAATAATGGAGTACCTTCCTCTGGGGAGCCTGAAAGACTACCTTCTCCAACGTAAACATGGTGTGCCCCAGTGCCTCCTGTTTGCTCAGCAGATCTGTGAGGTGAGTTAAAGTGGTTTATGCTGCTCACATGTTTACACTTGATCTAATTATATATCTGGTGCCGTGTGCAAGCTGCAGATATGTCGGTGTGATGTCAGCTGGTCTCGTGAACTGATCCGTTGTTTTCATCCACTGTTGTGTTGTATGTTTACTTCTGTACACTTTAAATTGCCAGAAGAACATAATACATCACGAAAGGCTTTAATTTCATTTTGTGACATTCCAAGTTCCTATGTTATCTTATAGATTTGTTTTTTGTGTGGAGCAGTTCAATCGCACTAGAATTATATTAGTGTGGTTTTTCCCAGTAACCTAAAAATGATTCCACAACAATGCTTTTTTTTTTTCTCAACCTACTTTTGCATCATTTATTTCAACCTTATCTTCTTCACATTGTACAAGTTATTTTTTTTTATCATTTTATTTGCCTTCGCCAAAGAGGTTATGCTTTGTCTTTGGTTTGTTAGCAACATTATACAAGAAGCTATGGATGGATTTGAGAACTGCTTTATCTTTGGGAGTGATTTGCATACAGGACAATTTAAAGGATTCTTTGCCATGCGGCTATTTGTGACATTTTTGCTTGTGCTGTGCTAAGGCTATGTCCCGTACATGTTATAAGGGGCTGTTGAACCATGGAGGAGGAATGCCCTCTCTGTATGCTGGTTCATAATTATGCTTTTGTTTTTTTAATGGACAGCTGGTGTTTGCAAAGCAATTTTATTTCCTTCTTTTTTTATTTCCAAGGGAATGGACTACTTGCACTCCATGCGATACATCCACCGAGACCTCGCTGCACGCAATGTCTTGGTGGAAAACGATAGTTTGGTGAAAATTGGAGACTTTGGCCTGTCGAAATACATCCCTGAAGGAGATATCTACTACCGTGTCCGTGAGGATGGGGACAGTCCAGTGTTCTGGTGAGTTTGTGCAATACTCCGACGATTTAGCAGTGCAACACTATAAAATACTCCAACTCATGATGGATGGGGGGGGACCTGGCCTCTATACTACACACAATGCAGCTCTTACGCCTGACAGTTTAGTTGTGCTTCTAGGCATTAAATGGCTTCTAGCTACATCTCCGTTTTTTTTTTTTATTTACAATAATCATTATAGTCATTGGTGTGTAAAATGGCAGTTTAAACGTATTGTTTGTGCCCTATAGGTATGCCATTGAGTGCCTGACAGAGAGCAAATTCTCCTTTTCCTCTGACATTTGGTCCTTTGGTGTTACGCTGTATGAGATCCTGACCCGTTGTGACCCTCTTCAAACGCCTCCAATCGTACGTGATCGCAGGCCCCTTGTATTCAAGTAAATTTGGAATCTCCATCTTGAATTCAGAATGTAATCCTGTCTATGGGTGTTTTTGTTGTTGTAGAAATTCTTTGAAATGATGGGGACAGACTGCAAACAAATGACTATGATGGTACTCATAAAGCTGTTGGAGAAACAGCTGCGGTTGCCTTGTCCTAAAGATTGCCCACATGAGGTAACAAAACATGTCCATTAAAACCAAATATACATTTTGTTGGCATTATTGGTTCCCTAATATTTTCACTAATCTTTCATTTTTCAATTATAAAAGGTGAAGATCCTAATGGAGCAGTGTTGGGCTACACAACCTGCACAACGGCCCTCCTTCAGATCTCTCGTTGAGAAGCTGGATGCTGTTCGCCGAACATACGACCGGCAATTTAATGTGAATTTTTCTTTGGCTCAGATTTGTTGATCGGGGCTGAATGAAGATATTTTTTATCTCCATGTCATCACTTCTTAATGCCGGCTGATTCCATCTCCATCTTCGGCTTCTCCTTTATTATTAAATCCTCCTGTTATCATCTCATTCGAGATATTAGCAGAATGATAAACTCAAGAAGTGTCTGGCTTTTTTAATGGCTGGTGAATTTAACTTCGAGTGTCAGCCTATGTGTTAGAAACGGTATCATCAATGTCGACCTTTATTTATAACAGGGAGGGCCATTTACAGCATGCTGTCTCTTTCAATGACACCCTGTATGGGCTCTTTGAGATATTATCTATTATCTTGTGTTCAATTTTGTTCATTTGACAGAATGCTAACTTTGCAATTAATTTTGTATGAACCAACAGAAGAAATTCTAAGTCTAATAAACCATTTTCCATATTAATATCTCCCTGGTATTTTTAATTTGTAAATGCTGCAGTTGAGGGACAGCCAGATGAAGCAATCATGTAAACATTTGTTTGTACTTGTGATATGCATACATCTAGAGAAAGAGCTAGACACTGCTGCACCACATTTTTACATTTTACTGCACTGGGCAGGACAGGCTATATGTTCCCAGTATTAATTAATAGTGACAGAAGGGTGTCAGTTTGGTCAAGGTCTTTCTTTCCACACTGTCATCACAGCAGTGTTGTCTTCAAAGGAAAGTGCCTCTGGGACAAAAGAATGATATTGGATATCACTCAAAATTGTCCAGGGTGGATATTCTGAGTCACTGAGTGAGCACAGTAATATTGTGCTTTTTCTCCTCTATGACAACCCAACAAATAGTAATAGTCGATCAAATTAAAACAAGATACATTCTACAAATGTCTCATTAGAGTTGAAAGGAGAACACATGTAAACCAATATCTTCAGCTGAAACTCCAACAGAGTCAACATTACAACTTATTTCAGTTCTATTTGAATTTTTATTATAGTAGATAATAAACTAAACATGTTCAACATAGAAATGCAGGATTCTTTATGATCTTCTGAAAGACATTTCCGTATGGCGCTCCTTATGCTGGTTCACGCAACTGTAAATGCAATTTAAATGCCTGGGGAAGTTTGAGAATAAGATTTGTGGGTCCCTAATGACCCCTAATGACTACACTGGGGCATTAGAAGCGTTCTCAGCAGTCCACAACACCCGAAGCCCCACCCCTTCCTACGTCACTTCGTCCAACACTAGTCCAATCAGAAGCAGCGCTGGGACCATGTGTGTATTGTTTAAACTGCTCAAATCCAACAGCGTTTTCAGACCGATAAAACTTCCACCAAAGTGAGTGATGGCGGCCGTAGTGTCTGTTAGCCCAGATGCCAGAGATGAAAACGCAGACACAGGGCTCATTTTCGCCTCTCGCCCGCATCATGAACATGACGACCTGGCTGCGGATCACGAAAGTCGGAGACCCGGTGACAACCGAAATCCTGAACTCGAACCCGGTGAAGAGGACGCAACAACGGCACGCGATTGTCAGCGGAGGGTCGACGAAGACTTGACACCATTGAGCCCTGAAGAGATTGAGAGCCGCTTAGAAAGAACCCGCCGGGAGTTTTACAACCGTAGAAAAATCATCATAAAAAATCTACCGTCTGACGTTAGTAATCAGGTAATGTACGAGTTAAACTTACTAAAACAGTCTGAGATTTAAATCGCTGCTTGATTGATTGATGGGGTCGTTTGGCTAACGGTAGCCTAGCTCCAGTATGCTTGCCATGCTACGTATGTTAGCCTGCTAAAAATTGAACTCAATACCAGCCTTTCAATTTAGTTGAAACAAAATGCCGTTTCTAAATTGGCGACTCATTTAAAGTCAAATTCAGCTGTGTGCCAAAAAATATTTTAAACGTTAATTTTTCTTGTGTTCTTCACGGTAAGTTACACGGCTTGCATTAACTGCCAGGTGGACAGATATCTGTCAATTATGGTCATCTGTGGCCTGCATGACACACTAGTTCGGGCTTGTAACTTTAGTTAATCATGGTAATATGAGCTTAGTTTCACTTGACAAATGTCAAACCAAATTGTAGATAATTGTACTCTTTATATATTGGTTACACGTTCGTTTGGCGCTTTTAGAAGCACCTCAACGTTGTTGTTTGGTCGCAACAACCTGTCTGTGATTTACTCATGATGCCACATTTTTTGGAACGTGCCTGACTCGTGGGGAGCGCTGGGCCTGCGGGCAGTACCATTGTTCAGAGGGGGGAGTACTGGGAGTTCGAGATGTGAGTTGCATTATAACAAAAGGTGGAAGGCGTGGAGACAAAACGCTTCAGAAAATGCCAGACAGCATCGCCATTTGTTTGTGAATGGGCAAAAGCAGCGCCGAACAATTTCTCCTGCAACAATGAGTCAGTTATTCGCCTCCCTCATCACCCACAGGTGCACTTACCCTGCTAGTTTCCCAGTGAATGTGTTGAGAAATTACCAAATGCTACAATTAAGCAATGATGGCCACTTAGAAAGAAGAACAGATGTGTGATACCCTGTTAAAAGTGTTACTATACAGTGTGATGATTCATTTATCTTTTTGGGTGAAATGCATTTACTTTTACAGGAGGTCCATGAGCTGTTGGGCAACTATGACTTGAAGTATTGCTTCGTGGACAAATACAAGGGCACAGGTTGGTTGAACTGCTTGTCCATCTTGATGCACCTTTCATGTTCTTTCATGGTTTAAAGCAAAGGTTTTCAAAGTGGGTGTCAGCTGTCTTCACAGTTTTAGTCCAGACTCTGTGGATGGAAGTGACCATATATTATAACAATAGGGATCAAAATATCACTTGAAATACATGATTTGGTTAAGTTACAATATGGAGCCAATCTGAACAAGCTAATGCTTCACATTTCACACTCCAAAGCAATAAGGGGCACTGTTTTACTAGAATGCAGTGTCATCATTATTGTAAAAAAAAAGAAAAATAAGCGAATGCTAACTTCCGTAGCGTTAGCTGGGAGCATCATTTCCTTTTGTCTGATAGGCTGACAGTTTCAGACTTTGAAAGCCGCTATTGTAAAATATTCTTCTAAATGTGGAAGTTGTCTTAGTTTATAGAGCTAGGTTCATAGAACAATCATGTTTTCCACTAATTGAGTTTATCCACTAACTAAACTAACCTAAAGCATGTGTAGAAGATATTTCTATCAAAAAAATACATTTTCACCTTCTTTAAAAGTAGTTTTCGGTTGACCACAGTATTTCATCTCTGGTGGCTACTAGATTTTTGACCTTTCAATAAATTATCCTTATTATATCCAATTACTTTGTTCTGGTGTATTCTAGCTTTGTGGGGGTGTTACTGTAGTCTTTGTAATACGCAACAGTTTTCTAATTCTGGCAGCATTAGCAGATATGCCAAGCTGTTAGTCTTACAAGCATGGTTGTCCAGCCAGCATATATTTCTCCAAATTGTTTCTGTTGCTGCCACATTTGGAACTAATACATGTTTTAAGAATGTTGCTCTAATTGAATGAGACTGTATTTCAATATGCTCTCCAATAATCATATTTGTTGATATGTTTGGATCATGACTTGACAAAATTGGTAAAATAGAGGTAAAGTAATTTATCCATAAATATTCCTGAAACACTTTTTATGACTTCTGACAGGTTTATGACAGCCATGAAAATTGTACTGATCTATTTTTGTTGACATTTGTTGAACTGAGTTGTCACATGCAGTCATTGGTTTCTTTGCAATAAGGTCATTCCCTGTTTTCACTTGGCACAAGTAATAATACTCAGTTTTAAAATACCCTGAGGGGGTTGAATCAACCTCCCATACCCTCGACTGTGTCCCAATCCAGGGATGTGCCCTGTTAGTCAGTAAAAACCAAAAAAACAAAAACCTCCCCTTACATTTCAGCCTGATTCTTTTCTCCTAAATGAATTGAAGTCGGGCTGCGAGTGGGCAGACGAGGGCTTGTAATCCTTTAGGGATGACCTCAGTGCATGAAAAGATCAGCTTCCCATTAGAAGACTCGAAAGAGAAATAGAAAAAGTGAAACCCCAGGAATCTGCTTAGGCTATGTTTGTAAAATGGTTTTAAACACCAAATAATGGCATGATATCCATCCAACAAGTGACAGATGATAATGGGAGAAAAATTGCATCGGCTGGATGGTAAATTCAACATTCAGTTCATGGGTAGTATCCACAAAGATGTTGGGGCAGGTAACAATCGTTTAAATATCTGTTTTTATTCCAGTTAGTCAACTGGCTAATGCAACATTCGCTTTGAATACAAAATGTAAGTTCTTCCTCAAAAACATCGGCGTAAGAATGTTTGTTGTACTAATCTTGTCTGCGACTTAACATTCTAAAAGTTTGTGTAAAAGCATGACACCTCGCTTATTGTCTAAATGTCTTTTGAGCTTTCAACGTGTGAGGAATTATGCCTTTGATCCCTATCAGCCACTGTTATAGTTTCAACGATGGAAATGTTGGAGTGACATAAAAGCTGGTGTGTGACATTGTCTTTTATCAAACCTGCCAAAGGAGACTGTCACAACCAGGTTTTTGCTCTCTGAGACCTGAACATGCATCTCTTAATGCTGACTTAACAAATGTCACTTGATCACTTGACTCCTAAGTTTTTGTTCTCCCTCTTGCCCCTACTGTTCCTCTCATGCTCAGCATTTGTGACACTGCTCAATGGGGAACAGGCACAGAGTGCCATCAAAGAGTTCCACCAGCATGTGCTCCGGGACCGGGAGATCTCTGTGCAGCTACAGCCGACAGACGCTCTACTGTGCATCGCCAACCTGCCCCGTGCTTTCACCCAGCAGCAGTTTGAGGAGTTGGTGCGACCCTTTGGTAACCTGGAGCGCTGCTTTCTGGTATACAGAGCGTCAACTGGTCATTCCAAGGGCTATGGCTTTGTGGAGTACATGAAGAAGGATTCAGCGGCCAGAGCCAAGTCAGAGCTCTTAGGAAAGCAGCTTGGCTCCCGCATGCTGTACGTCCACTGGACAGAGGTGGGCTCGCTCACATACCCACTGCTGCACTCCAAATGTCTGTGTGTGGACCGCCTGCCCCCGAGCCTGCTGACTGCCCAAGACCTCCGCAACGCACTGGCTGACACCCACGCACCAGCCTTCTGCCAGGTCAAATTCACCACACATAAACACATTGCCATTTGTCAACAAGACTTCAGAAGTTGAAATCATCCACATTGTAGTCTTTGTCCAGAGAATTAAATGTAATTCCACTTTTCACTAAGCATGGAACTGCAAGTAGAAAACATACACGGATTGCATTTACTATCATCATGTATCCTGTTCCTTTCTGGTGTTTTCTTTGTGTAGCTACTGTAAATTCAGTACATAAAGGGCCTTATCAACCAAGCAGTGAGGATGTTAGCAATTGGTTCATAAAGATGGGCTGTAAATTTCTCCGTCGTGAGACGAATAAAGGATTTCTGATTCTGTACGCGGCAGGAATCATTTTGTAAAATTGTATTTCATACTTGATCTGCCAGGACACGTCACCTTTAGCCCACATTTCATGTGGCCACTCAGAGCATTGTTGGTTTCTATGGTGATGACCACCTGACTCCCCCAGGTGGTGCCATTCATGCAGGCTTTTCTGGAATGAGAGAGAGGGCTGTCCTTTTAGCACGACATGCACAGTAGTACTTTTCTGCTGGTTCCAGGTTTTCAGGATTGTGGCAAAGTCAGTTGTTTATTAAGGATCATGTGATACTTGAAGGGGAAACTGTTTGGTTTCCCAGCACTTTCAACCTACAACTGGCCTAGTTTGGATTCTCTGAAACTGAGAAGATATTATAAACTTTTGTCAAACTGACCATTTCCATTATGAGTTTATAGAATGTATGTTAATGAAATGTTTAACACTTAATGCCACTTTGTAAACAGCGTTCCATGTTTAGTCTTGGTCTAAAAAGAATGGTGAAGATTGCCTACAAGCCAATAGAATTGCTGTATTATTATTAAATCTTTGAACATAAATGTGCCTTTAGATAACTCAATCAGTCAGAACTTCTAGGGTGTAGTAGTAAGCTATACCTTTCTGTACTGTATTCATTAGCAGCAGAACCTCGGCTTGTCATATGGCTGTGAGATTAAACTAACATTTTTTTTTCCTCCACAGTTGGCTCAGGGACAAGATGGAAGTTTCCGGCGGTTTGCGGTGTTGGAGTTTACCACAGCCGAGATGGCTGAGGAGGCACAGCAACTCAGTGATGGCAGGCTGCTGGGTGGGACACACATCAGGACGTCCTTCTGTGCCCCTGGCCCTCCTGGCCGAAGCATGTTGGCTGCTCTGATTGCTGCCCAAACCATGGTATTGACATCATAGGCCTCCACCTGCCAAATGACTCGCATGCCAAAATGTACCATACAATTAGCTGTTGCTATTGTACTCAATGTCTGTCTAATGGACCCTCTCTCCAAGGCTGTGAACAGGGGTAAAGGTCTCCTTCCTGATCCAACAGCCATGCAGATACTCACAGGCCTCAATAACCCTGCCACCCTCAAGATGCTGCTCAACCCACTGTCACAAGGGCCCAAACAAGGTCAGTTTCTGTGGTCGCTCTTTTGGTAATTTCTGTAGATCCTGGTGCCAGTACTATGAAGTGAAACTATTGTCATCACCGGTTGCAATGCTTTGTCACTGCCCTCAGTGTCATGATACCAGCGTGCAAGGCATTCTTTTGTATCTGTCTGAGTCTCAGTGGGTTGTCCATTCAACAAGTCAATAACCAACAATTTGAGTGGATGCTACAGCCGCCACGTGCGACTGTGACAAGTGTGCTTTTTTACGCTAACCAGAACATGTCTTTTGTGCTTACAACCATAAGAAACTTAGATTATAGGGTTGATTCATAAAATGTTCTATTAAAAAGGGTTTTGACGGTTTTTACGGCATGAGCCCATTGGGTCCGGCTTCCAGCTGTCACGTGGCCAGAACAGATCACAGACACAATTATTGTAATTCAACCAGAAGCACCATGAGGGGGAAAAAAACGCACCGACACTATTTTGGAAGGAAGCAACGTCAAGCTGCACAGTGCAGATTGTGCGGGTCAGATTCTCTAACTTCATGTCATCCTGTCCAGAGATTAAAACCTAACAGGATAATCCTTTATTGGTCCCATGATGGGGATTTTCAGCAGCGGTAGGATAGCACACAAAATCCCTAAAAGGGAGCATCAATGAAAGATTAATCAACACATGCTGACCAGTTGGTTCTCTTTGGAAAACATTGAAGATCTTTGGACCTCGGTGGGCTAAGTGTTTTCTATGAGCCTATTAAGTTGTGTGTTTACACACTCCGGTTTCCCTTTTGGCCTTGACCCTAACAAATGTTTCTTTTCGCATGTGTAGTGGATTTAAATTCCTTATACTGGGCGATGGATAATCCTTTGTTCTCAAGGTCTCCGTATTTGTGATCTGGTGCCAATTTCACCCTCTTTTTTTTTGTGAACATGTAGCTTCATTGATAAAACCTGTTTTCGACTTAACTAGTTGACAACCACCGCTGTGACACTACATTTGCACGATTGTTTTTCAAGCTAGCTAACAGAGATTACTTGATAATATTGAATGTGCTAAGTAGTACAGACCCCAGATGTGCTCGCTTTGTGTGCAGGACTTCTTGGGGCAGCCCCTACGATGCCCTTGCTGGCCAACCCTGCCCTCTCTGCTGCCCTGCTCCAGTTGCTCCTCCAGAACCAGGCCAAAGCCCAGCAGGTACGGCAGGTTGTCTGAAATGTTCCTCATCAGCCTGTTTCAATTCATCTTTTCCTACTCATACACACCTTTCCTCCCTCTCACCTTACCATTAGCAAGCCTTTCTGGGAAATCATCTTCTTTGGGCTCAGGTGCTGCACAATAAAGACAACCCTCTAGTGCCTTGTGTGAGTGCTAATGGTGGTTGTGTTTGGGGTCAGTGTGGTTTGGCTTGACAGATCTTGGTCTTTTTATATGATAGAATAATAGAATGCCCGAGTGGGTAAGCTCTAGCAAGGAGGTAGGTTTTTTTTTTTGTGTGTTTGGGGTGTTCTTTTGTAGTGCTGGGTGATGTGGTAGGTGTACTGTTGTGTGCCAAAAGTGTAAATTCCTATTTCATACAGTTGAGGCCATATATTTGAATACACCTATGCTAAAGACATTCAAGCTATTTATTCCAAATTTCATGTAACCATACATTTCTTTAGTCAATAGGGTATCTACTTTATTTTCATAAAAAAAATCATTCAAAAGAAGGGAGAAAGTTGTTCCAGCTCTTGCTTACTAGAACAGATTTTAATGGGGGGGGCACCTCAGTGCTTCTTTTTTCGTAGGTCTTGGTTAAGGCCATGTCCACACGGAGACGAATTTGGGTGAATCCGCCTAAGTATTTGATCGTTTGGACGTTTCGTCCAGATGGAAACGCGTTCTGGGAGCCTGAAAACGCAACTTTCTGAAAACGGGTCCCAGAGTGAATAAATCCGAAAACGCCACCCTTGCGTCTCTGTCTTTACAAGCCAATACGCATCTTTCCTGAACCGATTACGTCATAGCCCACCTCTCCTTCAACCCGCATGCGCTAACCCAGCCAACAACATCAACAACAATGGCGCCGTACAGGGTTGTTGCGTTCGTGCTGCAGAAGCTATTGAGCTTGATCGGGCTTTTACAGCAAAATATACTGCTCCTCCACTACCGCAGTCAACAACATATGGACATGGAGAACAGCTACAACATGTTCTTCAATACACCGCGGTATCTTCCGTCATTCTTCGTCTGTTTGTTTGTATCTTCCGCCATTCGTCTTCTTCGTGTGTTTGTTCATCGCACGGGTTTTGCGCATGCTCCATTCTTCTTCTCTGTTTTTAGTGTAGTTTGTGGCAGCATTACAGCGTTTTCAGTGGTTTC
>CAAKHC010003471.1:0-21128 GCA_901007825.1 Macroramphosus scolopax | reverse complement strand
GTTTTGCGCATGCTCCATTCTTCTTCTCTGTTTTTAGTGTAGTTTGTGGCAGCATTACAGCGTTTTCAGTGGTTTCGTTTGGACGCACATATTTCTTGAGACGATTTCGAAATGAAAACGAAAACGATTGGTTCCGTCTCCGTGTGGACATGGCCTAAGTTTATTGGATTTCTCCATTGTATCAGGTGCACAGAGGCACTGACTGAGGGTAGACCTCTTGAATACAGATGTACTCCCCATTATTACACAGGTGTTTCCAATTGGCTCCTAATTATGTCAATTAGCACATCAGAAGCTCACAAAAGTATTTCCATCATTTCTAGAACCTTCCATACAGTTTAAAGAGACAATCAACTTAGTGCATTTAAACCTACGACTCACTGAAACACTGTAAAACCTGGACTTTATTTTTGTCAAAAATCAATTTAGATGCCCTATTAACTTAACACACGAATGTATGGTAACACGTGAAGTTATGGACAATAGATGAGTTTGAAGTCTTTAGCCTCGGTGTATTTAAATCTATGGCCTCCACTGTATGTGGTAAGTAAGCCTTGGGACAGATAAAGTGGGCTTGTGTGGTTCAGCAGCATTCAAGTGTTGCAGCCAGGCTGTGTGACCCTCCTGTGACACTGAACTCTGCTCTCTCCCCTGCCCAGCAGGCAGGACTCATCGGGGAAAATCCTTTGGCTGCTCTGCCTGTCCAGCAGGGAGTCCATCTGCTTGGAGACCTGCCCCAAGGTCTGCCCTCCACTGAGTCCAGCTCTGGCTCCTGGAGCCACAATCTGCATGTTTTTGCTTTGCTTATGATGCTAAACATCTGCAGTGCTAATGGCCTGTTAGTAATGCTTTGGGCTCTTCACATTGGTCATAATGTTTTGCTCACGATATTGGATAGATATTTCGGGTGAAATTTTTTTAATTGAATTTTTGTAAATGTTCTGCATATTTGACAAACTAGGATGTGAGGCAGCCACATACATTTAAAAATAAATGATATTCAATCATGTGTATCGCATTCCTTTCTTAGGTGGAGTAGTCTCAGGTCTTGGTCTCCAGACGGATCCACTGGCACCCCTGAAGTCAATGCCAATTGGCAGAACCATGGCAAGGGATCAGGAATCTCCCACTGCAATGTGCACCTTCCCCCAGACTTCCTCTCCCACTCTGCAGGGCATCTCCATGCCTCTGATGGGTGGCATGATGGGGGCAGATGGCCTCACAGCACAAGGGGTGAGGTCCCATAGAACTTCCATATGGCTCTCTGCCTCTCATGTTCTATCGGTGTGCCTTTTTATTCCTATGGCAAAAACAAATCACTTCTCTCCTGACAGGTATCCATATTAGGAGATCCCCCTAAAGATGTGAATCTTCCCCAGAGTGCCTTTCTTGGTGTCAACAATGTTTTCCAATCAGGTGAGCTCCTCTGTCCCTGCTGGTTCTTGTTTTCCTGACTGGTGCTTTAAACTGGTTTGCTGCACCAGCTCGAGTGTTTCTGAAAATGTATCCAGCATCTCATGTCTGTCTGATCTTCTCTGCTCCAGGAGGAAACTGCAGACCTCACCCCTATAGGAAGAGGCCTACACTAAGTAATGTGTCCAACCAGCACACACACCTGCCAAATTACAACCTGCGCTACCAGGAGTCCTATAGTCCAGACTATCCTCCTCTTCACCAGGTAACTACTAGATATCTAGTGGAAGACTGTATTTATTCTTTTAAATGTAAATGTTATTGCTTTACACAGATTGAATTTAGAATGTAATGCATGTCGAACCTCTTGGCTGCTTATTCATTTTGTTCCATTGGTTTCTCCTCATGATCGCTTGCACCAGCTGTATGACGAACAGGAGAACAATCACACTGGCTCCTTGACTGGGTTCGGACCTCAGGTAGAGTTCAGTGAACAATTAGATAACGTAGGTACATTTATATACTATTTGATCAAAGGAATACCACACTATAGTAATGCATTTGTGAATCGATTGTCTCTGCAGCTCTCCTGTCACCCTGAGTATAGTGAGCAGTTTTCCCACTACAGCTACCCCCCCAGCCCACCCCTGTCATCATATTTCAGCTCAGGGCCTGAGGTGTCCGCTAATGGTAGCCTCCCTTCCACCCAGCTCAACAGGGTAAGCCAAATGCTTTTTTTTTTTTTTTTAATGGCCCTCTGTCTTGTTTCCAGCTATTAATTGTCAGTGCAAGAACATAACAATAGCATTGGGAAGAGATTACATTTCATGAAAAGCCTCCTTCTATGCCCCCATGCTCAATAATTGATGTTGCAGTCAGTGTTTGTGCCACAGTAGGTTAGGTTTTGGTGACTGAATGTTCTCTGTTTGTCCTCAGGCTGTGGGAATGCCTCCTGTGAGCCACACTGCTCACTACCCTCCAGGGTTGGGAAATGCCATGAAGGTAACACACGTTCTTGTCTTTGCTTCTCGTAGTCACAGTCACAATTTTTTTGACACATTACTTCCACTTAAATATTTCTTTTAAATTCCACAAATTGTAGACTCCAATTGGCAGCCACAAGCGGGTGTTCTCCCGGCTGATCCCATCCCCGGAGCCGAGCCCTGAGGGCGGCTATGTGGGCCAGCACTCCCAAGGCCTTGGTGGCCACTACGCAGACTCCTACCTGAAGCGCAAGCGCATATTCTAAGTACAGCTAAATGCTTCTTGCTGTATGAGAAGCCATTCAACAGCCAGGACACAACGGAATCTCCTCCAATAAACTCAAGAGCTAGGCGGCCCTTGGACGTCTCTCCCATGTACTCGTGTGAGTGACCTTGGAGGGCACCGAGGAGTGTAGCATGTTGCTATATGGACAGTTGTCACTCCATGGGAATTTTTGGTGGTGTTTTTTTCTGTTTTGTGTGTGTGTGTAAATATATATATATATGATTTTAGTGTGTTGGTAAATTTATCTTTTACTTTGTTTTAATTTATCTCTTTCATTTCCTGTTTAAAATACAGGGTGCACTTGCTGTACATGGCTTTCAACAGGAAATGAAAATAAATGGTTAATTAGCTGAATAAGTCTTTTCTTTTAAAGCAGTTTTATTCCTGTGTTGCGTGTGGTGTGTCAGCAGTACTACAGCTAGTTTGGCCAGTTTTCAATGGCAGTCATTGGCTGCTTTTTATGATGTCTGACAGCTCACTAAAGTGATGCTGTCCACTATTTCAGGCAAAGGGACTTGCATTTGTATAGAAATTAGCTTAACTTGAAGGCTCGACACTTGGATAGCCTTCCTAATTCCTGTAAATAGTTGAGTAGCTTGTAAAACTCTGGTGTTTTTGTTCCCCCTCTCCTCTCACAGGGTTGTATATTTTGATGTTTGCCTTTTTTATTAATTTCTCGCTGTGATTCAGGCCCCTCCTCACTGCTCTACATGCAGCTTTCCATCCATCAATGACAAGCTGTGTGTGTGTTTGTGTTTTTATCATAACCATTCTGGCATATTTTCTCAAGCCTTAACCTTTCCACGTTGTTTGTCTGTTCGGATCCACTCCCTTCAACTCGTTTAAGGAGTCTGTTTTTCTTTTTACACCGGTTGTTGAATGGTACACTCTTGAGGGCAAAGGTCACTCTAATCTGTTATGAGCTGTATAAAAATACTATTTACAAGTGTTTTTGTGTTGATGTGAGTTCTGTTTGCCAAGTTTTAAATTTGTAATGTCTTGAAGTCCAAACGCCACATCTGGATGCTTGAGTTTGGTGGGTGTGGCGGTGGACACCACATGTGTTCGGGGGGGAGGGGGCTCATCTGTTTAGCCGGCTTCTCTAGATGAGCAGATAGCAGTTGGAATGATGCACATGTTCAAAGTTTTCCATTGATGGTGGGAGCTCAGTCTGTCTTGGGAAGTACTAATGGAAGCTGTGGCAGGTGACTGGTCAGTGACATAACAGTCCTTTTCTTTTTTTCTTTTTTTTAAGTAATTACCTGGTTGACAGTTTGATTGTGAAAACCCATTACCTCTACCTTCCGCAAGAAATGCAGCTATTCCTGAGCCTTGATAGTGTTTTCTGTGATCTCATCCTGCCCTGTGTTGGCTTCCATCTACATTTACCATTTCTTCGTTCATTTGCTGTGTAAATAGTTACGCTTGATCTCTTTTAATTTTTTTTTCTTTTTTTTTTTCCTTCAGAGTCCAAAACTTTTGTTTTCTTTAATCATACCTGCCTCTGGTCTGGTGTTTTTGAATGAATTTGCAGTTTTGTCGTGTTTGTTTTGTTTGAAAGCTGATGTGACCATCGCCGACTGCTCGTGTTGTGTATGGACCCAGAGATGCAGCTGTACTGTGGGACTGTCATTCATTGGAGTGACCTGATTATAACTGCTATCCTCATCTGTACCACCATGGTCGTCTCTGTATATGTGTGTAAGTGTGCGTGTGTGAGGTGAGCAAGTAAATGTTATTTAAACTCATCTTGTTGTGAATTCATTTAGCTCTGATATCTTTATTTGCCAATGTTTTAGGGGTTTAAACATTTTGTTCTTTTGCCCAAAATGATCAGTTCAAGAGCAAAGTTTACTTTGCTTTCTGAGGCATCTTTGACTCAAATGTAATTTTAAAGCCAAGTTGCTGAGTTGGCCCCTTGCTAATTTCTAAGGGCTTAACTTTTCTGACTTGAAACAGACTTTGCAGAATGCAGAAAACTGCATCTGATTTATCTGAATGTTCAGCCAGTCATTGAGTGTTACAGTGCAAAAATCTTGACAAGTCATCTACAGTGATGCAGCATTCTGTGTCGTCTGTAACAAGCCAAACTTCTGCACATACGTGAAAGTGACCCTAAAAAAAATGCAGCCGTGTGAATTTATTTTGAGAGTTTCCAGTTAGAGGGAGAGCAAGAACCAGCTTGCTTCTACTGATGACGTACGTCGGAATCGGTGTGCTCTTATTGTAGCGCCTCCTGCTTGTCTGACTGCACCGGGATGACACGGATAGATTTCAAGATAGATATCTGCTCCGAAATGATCATTGGTCTTAAACCAGCTGAAGTGAAGGGCAGGAAGAACTACAAAAAAAAGAGGACTACATCCTGAATTATTAGGTAAAAACACTTTGAATGTTTTATCAACTTACGAAGGCTGAACTGTTAAAGTAAAAAAAAAAGTATTGCAAACGGGCTATGATTTGTGGGCCGGGAGCGTCTGAAGCACCGCTATGCTTCATTTACAACTTTGTGTTGTGACACATTTTACCTAAATTAGAAAAACTGCAGCTCCTGCGATTTGGATATTGCAAAGCAAACAACTTGCTAGAACGGATGTATGTTTGGAAGAAAGACCCATAGAAAAAAACAAAAGGGGACGCACCTCCTGCAGGAGACCCCTGCACCTCCTGCAGAGGTGCCCTTGATCGAGCCCTCGTGTGTTCTTCAGTTCCACCATGTTAGAGGTGGAGGACATGGGTGTCTCCGACAGGCTCCATTAGCACAGTATAACCGTGAACGTGTTCTCTATGCATGTTAATGGCTGAGTACATGGATGAATTATGACTTAACAGACTCTTATCGGCTCTAGAAAGGTGGTATCCTAATGATACTTAATCATAATCAAGTATAACTTTACATGTCGGGTTTTGTTTTTAGACGTCTAGTATTTTCAGCCTCTCACAATTCGATGGAGCCCCAAAGGTAATAGAGGGTCAATTGAGTTTTATCACCCAGAAATCGAGCTTAAAAGTCGTCTGCCAGAGTGATTGACTGCGTGGCAGTACTCGGCCCTTTTCGCATTAACGTTCCTCACCCTTCAGACGGAGGTGTTAAGGGGCAAGAGGCGGTGAAGTGCTCTCCCCTTCCTCTCAGTGGGCATCAGGATGAAAGATTTTGATTAGCTGTTATTCTCGAGGTCCCACTGAGCCTCCAGGATCAGAGCTGCAGATGGAGCTTGATGGACAAACACTCAACAGCTGTACAGTGGTCACAGAACTCTTTTTTAATACGCTGATATTGTTTGTGACATTTCCAGGCAAGCAAATGCATGCTACTTAGAAATAACCCTTAAGGAGAAATCCAGTTTTTTTCCTCCACCGTCCATCTGTAGAGGCAGTCGAAATGAGAACATTGCGAATGTTCGGGCTTTTTTTTTGGACCTGCTGGCATTATATTAATGTGTTTCTCCCAGCCGCTGGGTTCATTTCTGTAATATTTGTCTGCAATGCTTCAGGCACCCCAAGAATTATGTTCTCATACCTTCAGTCTAGATCTCAGAGGGATCCGCCGGGGCTCGTTGGACGGTGTGTCAGACACATTTAGATTTCTGCCTTTCATATTTCCACCCACACAGTCACCCTGCACAGTCGCTGCTGAAACCTGCGAGTTTCTTCTAAATACAGAGAGGATGGAGGAAGAGCTCTGAGGGGCGCATCACTGCAGCATCATTTATTACAAATAAAACGTACAAAAAAAGTCATATTTATTAGGAATATTGAGTGTGAGCTGCAGAACAAAAAAAAACATCTAACTGCTTAATAGCCTGTGAATACTGAATGTTTTAAATATACAGATTTACCACAGCAGCTTGTAAAACATACCGAATTCTGATGCACAGCCATTTATTTCATCTTTATCACCCTATAAAGCAAGACATGTAACCAAATAGTGTAAGCCAACAGCTGTTTATAGCAGGATTAGTCAGAGAGAACAGCCCACTCCCCCCTGTGACAAACAGTCGATTAAATAGAACATCTAGGTAGTCGAGGAGGAAGCAGCCAGACTCCCCTTTGCTTCATTTAAAAGAGGGAACGACTCTCAGTTTGGACGTTGCTCCTGCTTATACCCAAACAAGATTATATTATAGAAGGCATTTCAATCCCAAGCCGAACCCTCATCCCCCTGAAAGACGCCCGGATGCTGTTACACTCCTCATCCTCTCTTCCAGTCGATTCTCTGTGTAATTGCGCATCACTGTGAAACTCGAAAGACCAGATCACCGTCGACGGAGAATCACCGATTCCCAATACTTGATTATCTGAATTCCCAAACATAAATTCACATCAGCCTCATATATAGTCAGTCGGTCGCATCTTTTTGCCCGGAGGCACGAGCGCACAGATGTATAGTCATCCAGGTTTCATTGCAGCAGTGAGATTCATGCAGGCTGGGAAATTTAAATCAAAGCACCAGAGTGATAATATAAAGAGTCTCCAAATCCCTCCACCATACAGCACAAAAAAAAAAACCCTCCTCAAGGGGCATCTCTTGTCCTCCTCTCCCCTCATGAATCAGATCCCCTGTTTCATATCAACCTCCTAACAGTCTACACTTTTATCTCAAAGTGCAGCTCTCGTTTCTCTTCCCTCCGTCGCTGCCAGTTGCCTCGTTCATAATTGGAATTGAATTGTTGTTACTTAATGTTCAGTGACAATATAAAGTGTTGGAGTTTCTCATCGGCTCTTAAAGCACTTAAGATCCGATCGTGAGGCGATAAAATAGAATGTTTTTTAAGACGTAATCGTCGATATAGGTGTAAATCAAAAGCCCCTTTTTATAACTTTAACGAATATTTTTCATTTATAATGCATCAATTCAAATCATTCTATTGGAGCATGTGGTGCAAAGTGTGCTTGTTTTTGTTGCCGGGTGTAAAGTTTCATGGCGTCTCACCGACCCCCCCCCTAAAAAAAAAACGATTGACCTTGTCGTCACTCGGACACTTGACTCCATCTCCGGTGGCCATCAGGGCTCCACAACGCCTTTTTAGAAGCTCTGAAATACAGTTATCACGTCATTTGAGTTCTCGCCGGTGTTCCCCTCGTCCCTGAAGTGAAACCCTGACTCGCCTCTCTGATGCAACCTCTTCCCGTCTCGCCCCTCCTCGGCCCTGCGGATATTTCAATGAGATCTCATTTGGTTTTGGAGGAGAAAAAAGATACTTTAATGAAAACGAGGTGAAAAGCTGTTTGCTTGTGAGTCACTGCTGAATTCTCCTGCACCAACTTCACACACGTGCGACACCCTAAAACTACACAAGTTATTTATAATAACTAATATAGCTAATAGGAGTCTTCTATAAGTCGGTCTAACATACATGTTAACACAAAGAGGGACCAGCAGCCTACTGCTCCACTGGTTTAATAATTCATGGCACTCCGCTGGCAGAAAGTGGACCCATTCTTGGCGTTCCCTGATGCCCGATGTAAAGAGTCGTTTTCTGCGGGACATGCAAAGGTATTAGCCCTCCGTATAGGCTGCTGCCTGGTGCATATACTCTCCAGCAAGCTCTCCGAGATAGAAATAAAACTGGCATGACTGCATTATTTATGCGATCCAAGGAAGGACTTCACGTCCAGCTGCCCTCGATTCAACCCCTCTCAGTGAACCCTGGCCTGCATGACTGAGAATCTTCAGGCGTAATTCATTGTACTTTCCCGTGGCCTTGGCGGCCGCCTCGACCACGAGTATTGAGTAAGTAAGACTGCTTGGCATTTCAATTATTCCTCACAACATGAATGTATAATGTAGGGAGCCATTTGATCATAGTGAATCAGAGGCTCACTAAATGAAGTGTGCGGCTGACTCAAGCAGGAGGAGCGTTTATGAAGCACTTCACTTTGCACTGCAGTCATTTCATTACGCCGTTTATTCATTATTTCATGTTTCTCCAAACGACGAAAAAATCCTAATGAATTAGCGCGATCCTTCCACTGTGTCATCGAGGATTACTCCAGGTTTGGTTCTGATTAAGGTCATGTGATCAAAGGCGTGTTGGGTATTCGATGAGGGTGGAACACGGTTTCCTTTGTAGTTGTAATGCAAGTTGCGTCTGTTAGTATGCACGAATTAAAGGCTGCAGACGTCTCCTGTGTGCACGCTCACGTTCTCACATTCAACTCAAATGAGAAGTAATATTGTAATTCTAAGGGACGAGGTGTTTCCCAGGGAGATCGGATTCTAACCTGTGATCCACACGAGCGAGCGGCGGAGAGGCTCTTCCTTCTCTCTCAAACCACAAACAACCCTCTAACACAACGACGTGCTTTCATCAGATTCTAACAAGGAAATGCATTTATTTATTCTCTCCGAGTCCAGTTTATCTACCTTCTTCCCTTCACCAGCACTGCGACTCTCAAGGACGCAGCGCTGAATGTGCAGAACCTGAAAGAGAATCATATTTATGAGTTGATTCTCAGTTGCAGATTTATGCTGTGCGGCAGGAGAAGCAAAATTAAAGACCTCACAATGGACTCTGAACCAGGAACTCCAGAGGAACCTTCAACCAAATCAACTCTGTAGCAGACAGACTATTCTTAGAAGAACCTGTTTGGCCAGTGGTCAGAACAGCTAAACTCTGCATGTCGCCTGCTCATCAGACATAAACATCAAACTATAAATCGATATCAGTATAGTATCAAGTGGCTGAAAGATCCTCAACAACGTGACATTTTCAGCCCTCCACATGTGAAAACTGCAACAAGCAATTGAGCTGAGAAAACACTTCTATATTTAGGCCTGCCCTTGCTTTTAAAGACACAGACAAAATGGTTTCCTGGATGTGGCCTCACCAGTTTCCACTGCTCATCTCTGCAGGGCATCACAACATTTCCAAACATTCTACAGCCTTCTTCGTGCTGTAGAAAGTATTTCGGGCCGTACGGTAAAGCATGAATGTGTTGGTGCTGTGCGGTGCATGAAGGTCTTCAGGATGAGTTCCTGGATATCGACCGGATGTTTCTTTTGAAAGGAACGACAGCAAGTCTCACTGCGGTTTGCACATATAAATCTCTGTAAATGTCAGTTTATCTGGTTGGACAACGACATCAGCAGCACTGCAGTGAACAAAGACCGATAGCGCAGCACCGCGAGAGAGGAGAAGTGTTGCTGAGAGAAAGAGACCTTCATTTTCTCTTGACTGGTCTGTCGAAGAAATGAACCGCCGGTGTCAGAAGGTTTAGAGTACATGTGGTCCAATATCAGTGTCATGATCTGTGCACGTGTTCAGTGAATGGACTCAGGACCTGTTGCAAGTCTCCTAAATGAGGTGGCGATGAACTGCTACATCTCATAGCACATCACTGGAGGCTGCACACACTGAGGTCCAATTAATGTTTTTAATTATTACCTCTAAACTCATTGTTGTCTTGTCCAGGATCCATCTTCTATATGTGCATGTGTTTTTTTTCTTCTCCCACTTACATTGATTTGAACAACCATCGTTGAAAGCAGTATTTTTTTGAAACTCCAACAGAAAACGCTGCTGCAATCATGTTTTTGTTTCTGTCCTGCCGGCTCTGAAACCCTGTCAACTGGAGATGAGCACGAACGAAATGATTTAATTTCAGCTGAGGCAGAAAAGAAAAGAATGAAAAGGCTTGTGGACACGAGGTAAGCAGAGGTGTCAGTCTATTTCTAAAGCCAGTAATTACAGTAACCACGCTTGCTGCCGTGAGGCTGCAACGGTCATTGGAAATCAGTGGTTTGGGGGTTTAGGCTGAAAGTCTGTTTCTGGTTATGCATGATGAAGATGTTTAGAATTATAGGGAAGGTTTGAGTTGACAGAACATGTGCTCTTTGAAAAGAAGATGATTGTATTCTGGTCACGTCGTCTTTTGTTTCCATTTGTCAGAGGAGCAGCGACGTCACTGTGGAGAGATGCTCGGATACTTTCAGTGGACCCAAAGGAAGGACTGGACTTTATGTTCATCGTTAGCGGCACCACTGCTTCCCCAATGCACCTCTCCTGCCTCCTGCAACAGCGTCACACACATGGAGAACGGCAGTGGTTAATAAGCTCGACTGGCCTGAAGAGTGACGCCTGAGGTTGCAGCGGCCTGCGCTGTAGTTCAGCCTGTCAGCATCGGATGGAGCCAGTCGGCGTGATTGTAATGGACCTTTGTAAAAGACTTTGCTCAGCCCCTGAAATTATCAAAGCTATTACAGTCTTGTTTTGACATTGCCTCTTGATATACTTTGACATACTTTTTTAATGTTCGGCTGTGTTACATAGTTCCCTTTGTACGGTTAATTAAGCTGGTTTAAAGGGTAGTTTGCACAACACTCCATGATTGCAGTTTGATATGAATACAATAATAAGTTGTGGTAACAGAAGGATCTTAAGCTCATGTCACTGTCAAAAGGATGACCTTCATTACCTAGTGTCCTGATTTGAATTAAAAAACATTTGAGGACATTCCTTTTTACATATTTACAGTGTTGCATTTTACAGCTTGGGGGGCTTAAAATTACAGACCCCACCAGGGATGTTCAACATATCCTGTATAATTATCATTATTATTATTATTTGTCTTATTATCTTTATTGTTTTATTATTATTATTATTAATATTATAATTTTTTGTTTTATTATTATTATTATTATCATTATGTGTGTCTTATTATTATTTGTCTTATTATCATTATTCATCTTATTATTATTACTATTATCATTATTATTATTGTTATTATTATTATTATTGTTATTATTTGTGTCGTATTATTAGTCTTATTATCATTATCATTATTATTATTATTATTATTATTATTATATTATTATTATTATTATTATTATTATTATTTGTGTCTTATTATTATTTGTCGTATTACCATTATCATTATTATTATTATTTGTGTCTTATTATTCTTTGTCGTATTACCAATATTATTATTATTATTATTATTATTATTATTATTATTATTATTATTATTATTATTATTATTATTATTATTATTATTATTATTAATAACTAAGAGATGCACATGGGCAGCGCAGCCCTCCACCCCTCCAGGAAGTTTGGTGATAATTGAACGATTAGTTTTTGTTTGATCCTGCCAACACACAGATACACAAACAGATCAAAGGTCAAGCGCTCCGTCCTCGGTGGAGGTAGTGACCGTGTACATGGGTCGTATTCAACCTCACAGTGTCGTAACTCACTCGGTCATTCAACCCGGCGTTCAGGGTTGAATGATAAAACCCAGCAGTTGCTTTTTAGGGTTAAAGGTAAGTTTTTCAGCTCAGCAGTTCTTCGGGCATGTTCGTATGTTAATACTTCATGAGCATCAAAGTGCCAAGATGTTGTCAGTATCAGTCACATCACTCCTGGGAGCACTGGCAGGAGGAAGACGAGCAACAGAGGCAACTTTCAGATGTTTTCAGTACATCCACACATTAGTCCGGGTTACCAGCGGCACCAAGCTGAGCAGCCCAGATGTCCCGTTTCCAAGCAGCTCTCAGCAGATCTCCAGTCAGTTTTCAAAGCCGAGCGTCAGTCATGAGTACGTCAATGATGACGCTTGGTGGCGGGCCGGGTTACCAATCAAAACCACAGTGAGGTATCATCATCACCGTCCAGCGGTGTCTGGACTCAGAGGTCCTCCCCCAACTTTTATTAAGGGAGAAGACAAATATGAGAGCGCTCCTTTTGTTTACCAGCAGTCTGATACAGTGCACATATTACTGCAGCCGCTGATCCTCTCATACGCGTCACAATGCAGTCGTTCTCTGGTGCACCGGGGGCAGAGGAACGACAAAGCTGCAAACACCAAACATGCAACATTATGACATTGAACCAAATACTGTCTAGACTGCAGCTGCACCTTTATATTATAGTTTGATCCCTGGAGTTAACGACGGGCTGGATTTACATGATAGCAAGAAGATTGTAGCAGAATATAGCCAGAAGTGTCATTGTGGTTTTATCCAGAGTTTGGAGGGGATCATTAGCTGTGGTGGCCGTGTTGGGAATACAACCAACAACATATGTGCTCCGAACAGCTTGCAGGGAAACTGGATCATTTTGTTCTCAACTAAAATCGCTGCCTTGGGTGCGAGAGCACTATAGGAAGAATTGGAAGGGATTGGGGGGTGTTGGCAGAGCCGCAACTTGTCAACAGGAAGGCCAGGCGATAGCTTGGGGCACCAGATTGTTTGGGGGCCAACAACCTTGACTCTAAAGTGATGTCTCACAATGTGCCAGCCGCCGTGACCCCAGCTCCGACCGTCTCCACGTGGAACAACCAAAAGATGATTTACAATGACAAGACAGGGAGTCGGGAGTTCTGGCCTGTTCCAGGTTAAAGGTCACCATCATAACCAGATCAATTACAAAGTATGTAGCTCAAAGCTTCCCTCTCCCTCATCTGCGCCACTTTTCCATCATGCTCAGTGTTTGACTTCTAATCATTACTCATTACTCACTTTAAAATGTTATCTTACAAAGCACCCACAGCCAACAACGATTTGTCACACTGCTCATTATATTGCTTTTCTGTTACACCTGAGAAAATGGGTAATTGTGTAGACTTTGCACACGTGCCTCTGTGTGTAGATCAAGATATTTTCAAATATCTATATTCCTTCTTGGATGGTGTGATGTTGTTTGATCTTAACGTATATTAACATACCTACAATATAGTGTCATAGTCTTTGTGGTCTTATTGTGTATGTATGATATTCAATAGTGAGTTTCATATTAATATTATATAAAGCACAAGAAGGATGAATGCTGGTTGATGGGGCCCCCCAGGAGTTTTTCCTTGGGCCCCCACACACTCCAGAACTGGGTGTTCAGTCGGGAGTTGACTCCAAAAGCTCGGACAGGATAAGTCAAAGTGACAATTTACAGCTACAAATAGGTAAAATGGAAAACAGAGGCAATTCAGATGTCATGCCTGATCTCATAAGCTCCGCTCGCCCGTGCAGCTGACATCATTTGAGCAATTTATTGTGTTTGTTTTCTGTCAAGGAAAATGCGCAGCGCGTGCACGCACGGGGCGAAGCAGAATGGATGAGCGCATAAAGGGTTCAAAACCCTCCAGTGCTGACAAATCACAGAGAGGAACAACCACCCAACCACCATGAAGGCAGCCTGGACTTGCCAGCAGAGAGAGAGAGAGAGAGAGAGAGAGAGAGAGAGAGAGAGAGAGAGAGAGAGAGCGCAGCGTTGTGGTGAAGCCAACATTTGTCGTCGAACTCCTGCAAATATGAGGATGGGAATTAAGAGCCCCCACTGAAGAGGATCCCTGAGCCTCAACAATTGTCAGTTTGCCTCGAGGATGCAGTCTGACCAAACACCAGCTGAAGAAGAGAGTCCGGATACACGAAGGATCGCATCTTTTATTTTGGACGTTCTCCAGTCTTTCCTCAGAACATCATGATCTCTGAGGTGTGATGCCTCTCGGGTCCAATAGAACATCTTCTTTATCTCACTGGATCCAAACATCTCCATGGAGGAATTACTGGGGACTTCTGCGGTGTGCGGGCGCGCACGGATCCCGTAGCTCTACATGAGCTGTGATAGATACTTTTATGGAAATTGCTTGGAAATTTCGGCTCAGCTGAGAGACACAACGGGCAGCAATAAGACCACATCTCACGCACGGAAGCCGGATCGCTGGCGATCTGTGTGTCTCTACAATAAGCGGCGGATAGAAAAAGCAATAAATTCTGTAGAATAAATCCGGTGTGGTTGCGCGATGGGCGACGAGCCGTCAAACTTCGGGAGAAGGACCGGTGTCTCCGGTGTCTCGTCACTCCACCCAGGACCGCTGAGGACCACGGCCGATCGATTCTTAGTTCAATGCAACTGATCGTGAGTGAAACACCGTGAGATGTTTGGATGACAGATCACCACTGTGACAGTTTTTTGATGTTATTCCGAAAACAAGCTTCAGATCTGAGCTGTGCTGGACTTGGTCACTTTGATTTGGACGCTGGAGATCAAGTGGCGCGGAGGGACATGAGACGTCTCGTTTTATGCTTGAAATAACCGAACACAGCCATATTATCGAAACAATAAGTTGAAAAAAAGGGATTTTTTTGCACTATGATGGAACCACCACCATGCTCGAAGAAGAGCCTGTCCCTGTCTCTCCCGGTCCCCCGGGAAGGACAAGCGACTCTGAAGCCGCCGCAGCATCTTTGGAGACAACCCCGGACCCCGATTAAGATCAAACACCGGGGCTACTCCGACACCGACCGGCACCACCACCGGCACATGGAGCGCTCGGACGCGGTGGATACGAGCGACCGTCCGGGACTGAAAAAGTCTCGGATGTCCTGGCCGTCCTCCTTCCACGGGACCACAAACACATCCATCGGGAATTGTGTCGGGAATAAACGGTAGGCGACGGAGGGGTGCGCCTTCCAACCATCCCAATAATAGCTCATTGCAGCCCACAAGGCATATGCGTAAACGGGTACGGTGAAGGGGGAGGGAGGGAGGGGGTGTGTGCATTTTAATGAGTGCCGTATAATGCACTGTGCCTTAAGGGTTAACTGATATGAGGCGTTCTACATCGGGAGGCGGCGGGACGCGTGGGTTCTCGGTGCTGATGCGCTCTGCGTCTTTGGATAGACTGTGTCAGATGGGTTTGAAGCGCAAACCTGTCCGCCCACTCAGAACGCAGGAGCAGCATCTGTAGATCCCAGTAACAGTTTCTTTTTTAACCGTACAAGCAGAAGAACAGTCGGTTTTAATGGCACCAAGTGAGTGCAGGACTGTAGTCAGACTGCACACTCCAGTCCAAGGCTGTTAGAACGAGGCTGCGGCCTCACTGCGCAAAGAGACAAAAGTTAGAGCATCCAAGTATTCATCCGCTGGAAGTGTCTGCAAGCAAAGGCTTTAACTGCAGGATGTGTGGGTCTCTGATGACCTCTGACCCTTTTGTCTGGCATAAGGTGAGGAGGGAAAGAGAATCTAAGTACATGTGACAAAGTTAGAAGTGCAGCTCAGCTGGACAGGTGCCACCGTCAGGACTGTCAGCCGGCACATGGCGGCTGCTCACTGATCAGATCAGACAGTACAGATGTTCTGCAGTAGGAAGAGGACACCGGCCAGACTGGAGGCAAACATAGTAGAATCATAGGATCCTTAAACTCCAGCAGCTAACGACTCCGCCAGGGGTGAAATTAAATTAGGTGATGCATGTTAATCAAGCAGATTAGATTAAAGGCATTTCTTTAAGTGAGTCATTGGAACGATGCAATCTTGATAAGATTACTTTGTCCTCACATGAAATTTGCTTCATTTACCTCTTGGCAACATCCTGTGAGCGCAGCGCCTGTTTTTATTATTGCGAAACAGCTGCTTTGCCTGAACGCCACCGGAATATCCCCAGATTTACAGCTTGTTCCAGCTCAGGTGTTATTTTGGCCTTTTTTTTGTCATTTCACATGTTCCTTTCTTTTTTTTTTGGAATAATAAAGTCCATGAATGCTGTTTTTCCAGGTTCCATTTCGTCCTCCGTGTGACCAAACATTCCCAGATGTTCTTGTAAAAGACTCCTTTGGACTGTTTCAGACTCACATTCCCTTGTTGTCGCCCCTCCCAGTCGCAGGGAAATCGAAATGTGTTCCTTCCACACGATTATTAGACTAATAACACGTCCCCGAGAGTGCAGGGTTTCTCCCATTAATATTTGATTGTTCTCTCTTTCGTTTTTCGGCCTTTCTTGGCAGGAGAAGGGCCGACTCCGGTAGCCTGGAGGAGACATTGATTTGTATTTCAGTCCCCAGGACACGCTCCGAGCCGGTCCAATCTTTAGTGGATTGGGACTGACTCCGCTTGCCCTTCTCCTTCTGTGGGCGGCAAAAATATGAGAGGGCAGAGAGAGAAAGGGAGAGGGTGAGACGGAGAGAAAGAAGGGGGGATAATTTGATTCCTCCAGCTCCGAGGGCGCACCGAGCTGGCTCCAACCGTGTTCATGTGAGTGCATGAGCACATCCGTGAGGTGATGTGTGCAGTCTGTGGGTGTTTGTGCTACACACCGCTCGGGAGGGAGGAACGGAGGATGGTGGATGATTGTTGTGTCATGAGTAATGGTGAAGCATACCAGGTGTGTAGGTATTTATGAGTGGGCAGCGCTACAGGTTAGTGTCTGACCTCGTACCCCGTCTTTGCACCAGCGGGAGGCCAGAGGTTCCCGTTGACGTCCTTTCTCACATATTAGAATGATTGTGTCTTCTGCCACTTTGCTTGTGGCCAAATAACGGATGCTTCCAACCGGATGTCTCATCTCCTCGCCAGATTCATCAGGCTTTATTAACATCTATGTGCATCCAGCAGCTCCGTGTTTAACTCGAGGCCAACTCGCTCCCACGACCGATCTGACGGCTGTTATTCACTTTCACCCGATGTTTTGGGAACGAGGCGTCACTGGAGCACGAGCGACGGCAACAGCTGGGAGTCGCACACATGCTAAAACACGTCGTGAGATCAACTTTATTTGCTAAGGGAGAGAAAGTGTTGGGAGGGCGGAAAAAGTAATTGGTTTCAAATTGGTTTCTTACCAATCGACCCAGTGACTGACCTCATTGTCTCCAGACGGAAGACTCGTTCAATCACTGAAGAGCCTCCGCACGATCTCCTCTTGAGGTTCCAGAGATCAATCGGACTGGGAGCTGCGGCTGGAATTGTTTCGGACAAGGTTCAGGCAAAACCAGATTGAACCGTGTTACTGTAATTGATACCTTTGCTGTAGGAAATGGAACACTCCCAACAGCTGCGGATGAATATCATCCAAGAGGGATTCTGGGTGTTGTTTTGCACAATTGTTTGACAAATCATTGTCAGCTCTCACTTGCCTATTTCCGTCTCCGTGATGTGTCCCACAAAATGGCAGTCTTAGTGGCAATCAACCCCCCCGAGAGCGTTAGCCTGCCTCCTCTTCCCACCCCCGGTGTCTTTTGTTCAACCGTCTTGTCAGTCCTTTTGTCAGAGCGCGCTAATACGAGCGTATCAGTCATCAGGTCCCTTGCCCAATATGCGCTGGGAAGTTCCGACGTGAAAATGAACGACTGACTGACACCGAAACAAGAAACAACTCTTCCCGCGATTCTGTTGCTATGGTTACCTGTTTTGTGCACTTGTAGAATAGATTCATTTACCCAAAAAAGGCAAAGCTTGCAGGCACTTGATGGGCTTAACTGTATAATTCGTCAGTGGAAAGCAGATCCCACTGGATGTGCGTCATGACTTGTGTGTATACGGGGTGAAAGAGTGAATAAAATAATAATGTACCTCTGCGATCTGAAGTCGGCTGAGAGTTTAATCACAGCCCGGAGTCGGTCTCCTCTTCAGTCCTCTTACTGATTCTCTACTCCTTTTTTCCCCTGGCTGGGGCTGATTCGTAAACTCCAGTTGCTCCTTTGCCAGCCTCGCTGGCCGGCTGCCATGATCGTTGAGACCGTGATGAGGTACGGCTACAGCTAATCGCCACAACAGCTGCATGCTGCTGTTGCTCTCACAGCGACGCGCCGCCGAAACAAAAAGGTCTCATGCAGCCGGTATTCAGGAATAATCCTGACAAATGCGCGTTAATAGTAATAGACCTCTTATCTAATTTGTGTAGTGGAACCATCTGTTTAAGCTGCAGATTGCACTCTTCTGTGAATACGTGGTGCTTCCTCACTACTCACTAATTAGTATCTGAAGGCAGTGCATGTACTGGAACGGCTCAGGCAGATCCGGGAGACTTCGGATTAAACCCCTCCGAGGTCTTTTAGCAGCGACACCAAACAGGTTGTTTGGTACCGGGGCACGCCTGCAGCTTCGGTCCCTCTGTGTCTCCGTCTCACCGGCCCCTCAGACACTCACCGGTGAGCACTTTTGGCTCCGTCAGTGCACTTTCGGCTGGAAACCTTGGCATCTTCGCCTTCTAATTAATTTCGCGCTGAATCCTCTTAATGTGGTGATACACGAATCATTTTTTTTTTTAGTTTCTGACAAGCGTGGCTGGGCCGGAATCCCAGCAAGAGCAAAGTGAGCATCAAAAATTGCACAACAAAGTCCACCTGTTCCCCACAGATACGGCTCGCTGCAGCTTGTCGTGTCATTAACACGCAGCCCTTATTTCCTTTTCAAATCGCGTCCACAGAATTACCCTCAAAGAACTTCCCGACACATTTCATAATTCAACATTTCCCTCTATCAAACATCCTTTGTGATGTGACAAACCTCAACGCTGGTCTCTTTTTATCTCATAACATTATTTGACTCACTCTTTTGTGCATAATAATGATTTCCAGCATTTCTCTCTTTCGGTGCTTCATCTCACTTCAGTGTAAACTGGGACTATTGATTCCGTCTCTATTTCTTCTCTCCTTTGTCTCTATTGTGCAACCCAGATTCTCTCTGATAGCCTTGTTCTTGCTTACAGCGGCATTAATCCTCCTGCATGCATATCATCCATCCATCATTTCATCCCTCTCTTCGCTCTTTTGTCCACTGAGATCGTCAGCTGCTCGCCTGTCCCCCCTCCGAGCCATATGTGAACCACAAACCTTCGAATCCCCGGCGGTGGCGTGAACTGCCCACCACCACCGCCAGTGTGCAGCGCTTCATCTCTCCCTGTATTCCTTCTCCTCAGAGGTATTTCTGATGTAATGTCTCATTCTTCATGCTCTAGCTGTTTTTCTTGAGACTCACAGATGCGGCGGAGACAAACAGCTTCATCAATGAGCAGGAGAAATGTTAACAACGACGCCGTGAGATGAGAGTTCATCCGGCGTGAAGTCGGAGGGAATTTCCAGACAGGAAATAATTTCTTTTAGCCGCGGTGATTATAATGAATTCTGCAAGGCCCGTTCAAGCAGGAAAGATGGTTTGACGGGCCGAGTCATTGTTTTGCAGAATCCTACTGTAGTTCTGTGTCGAGTCGAGTCTGGAATCGAGACGGGTTGGAAACTTTTTCACAAATGCAACTCACCTGCAAAACTGCAAAGCTTAACATTAATCAAATGCTTAGCTAATTGCTAACCCGCTAACTGCTTTCAATCAGTCTGGTTCTTTCTTCATCCATCACAGCGGCGTCTCGGTATGCAAAGGTGATAATCTCTGCAGGCCTGCAGGCGTCGTCCCCTGTTCTGCACCCGAAAACACGTAACTTCCTGTTTCTGCCTCGCGGCAACTGACCGATTCTGCTAAATAATTAGCTAAATACTTTGCGGCATTATTGTTTTTATATTTCGGGCTAGGAGAGATTTATAGAGGCGTTGAAGTCATAACGCTCAAGTCCAAGTGAAGTCATTGTTGTTTGAGTCACAGTCGAGCTGCAAGTCTTTTATTGTCCTGTTGAGTCTGAAGTCGTCAGTTTGTGACTCAAGTCCGTCTCGACTCCGAGTCACACCTCTGAGAAAAAGAAGGAGTTAATCACTAAGTCATCATTAGTGAGACTCAGGAGGATTTAAATGTCATAAAGGACGGTGGATTCATGTTTTAAATGTAATCTTTCACCTCTCAGGTAAATAAATCCGCTTGAGAGGAATCAACCGTACGATGCTTGTTCTGTGTGACATTTCGACATAAGGTAGACACGTGTTCTTGTATCGTCCCAGGAGGCGACACACACCACCTTCACTCCGACGCAGTGGCACAGACAGGCCCAGCTGAGATGTGCTTTGGGCTGCTGTCGTAGCGCCGATCCGTCTGAGAGACTGACAAACTCCCTGTCAGCCGTGTGTCAGCCCGGCACTCGGAGCGCAGAGAACAAATGGCATACACCTGTCTCGCAGAGCGCCGTGTCACACTAATGCGAGGCGCATCGGGGGAGTGCACGGAGGGCCTTGTTCAAATCGGAACTCACTACAAATCAGAGCTGAATAGGATGAAGGAGTGCACCTGGAGACCGCGCTTGGCACAGACAGATAAAGACTGCGTGCTTGCTCAGCCGCCTGGCGCAGCGTGTCGATGCCAACGTCTCATCTGAGGTTTCACTTCCAGACCTCCTGCTCCAGTATTCTTGTGGAAACGCTGTTGGCAGAGTGTCAGCGTCACTGGAATGTCCGTCCTGCTTAGAGAATAACGACAGATGGCGTTAATAGTGCCAAACTTCTGTACTCCACACTGCGGTCCGGTCCAATTGAACACGGCCAGAACTTTGTTCAGATCTTTGTCTGCAGTAAATATATATGTGGTCAATAGATCATCAGCATATATGTGCACACTGAATACGTAAAGGCCCGTATATATTATTTAGTGATGATGCTCCACTGCAAGACACCTGTTGCATGCCTCAATCAATATGACACACGATCAGCTATTGATGACGATATATAGCAGGACGCTCCTCGTGAAGAGGCAGGTTGAGGTGATCGATCGGTCCAGCTGCAGATGGGTCGGGCCTGTAACGGCGGTGAGGGTCCCGTAGAGTTTGCATAGCTGGTTGAAAGTCTCCCTTTAATG
>CAAKHC010003465.1:7110-17385 GCA_901007825.1 Macroramphosus scolopax | reverse complement strand
CATGTTGATGCCGTAGATGCAGTCGTATCAGTGTCAGATAAATGTCAAAACCATCTCTGAGTGAGTCGATATCTGCATCCCTACATCTCTCACAGCGACTGTATTTGGCCTGTTGTCTGTCTCGTCTGTCCGTCTGTCTGTCGGGAGCAGCAGGCGACCAACGCTGATGTCTGCTAAAAGAATTTAATTCTTGTCCCAAAAGTTCTGATGTCTCAGCAAAACATGCAAAACAATGTGATTGTTAATTGTATATTTGTCTTAAAGGCAAAAAAGTCAATTATACTAAATGAATGAAGCTGACCAGTCGTGTTTGATTTAGTTGTCTGAAAAGTCATCAGATCCACGACCCCACGTTGAAGTCCAGCAGTAACTCCAGTTGTCCCCTCTGGATGCAACATGCATACATATAGACGCTCCATACCAATAACCGTAGATCATAGGGACTATGGGAGCTGTCCTTCCACCCAGTGTGTCTGAGCTGTCTGTACATCTCCTGCCTCTGTTTGCACTGTCTCACATTATCTATCTTACGGTCAATCTCAGACCCTCTTTTCTCACCGGCACTTCTCTGTCATTATTCTGCCCACATATAGACTGAAAAGAAAACCTTTACCACTTGCGTGTGCAATATATTGATGGCAGTGTATGTACATGCATCGGGCTCTTCAGGTGAGAGGTTTGATAATATTGAATTGTGTGACGCTGACAGACGGACCTGCTGAATGTAACGACACACGATATGTTTCTAGCAAAATCCTTTACAGCTTGATGGTCATCAGGGTTGATACTATTACAGCTTGAGAGCGATGAAGGTCTGTGGGTTGGATCAGACTGTGACAGTCATTGTGTAAAAGAATACCAGAACACATTTTCAAAGATCCACTACCAGCATTGAAGACATGTCTAATGTTCTCTTCCTTTCCACATGCACACGCACACACACACACTTTCATTATTTAGCTTTTCAATGTGAGCATTGTAAATCGCTGCTCAGAAGACACATTCTTCAGAACCGTCCTTTAATTCAATGTGAATTGAATTACTATTAACATTTGACTTTGCGCAGCAAATGTTTCATTATTGTCAAATATGAAATGAATGAAGTTAATTCGAGCAAGTTTTTTGCCAGAATTGAAACGGACTCTTCCTGCTCAGTGAGCCTCCCTGCAGACAGTTGGAGTAACAGACGTTCTGAGACGTCAACTGAAGGATCCAGACCCGGCAGAGACCTTGTCATTCACCGTGCCATGAAGGAACCAGAAAACTCCCCCGCCCAAACGCAAGACCACATCCACTGAAATGCCCTGCTTTTTGTTGCCGGGCAACAATCCCCGCATCACAGAGCAACCTTCGCTGGTGAAGATGCATGATGAGCTTCCAGTCAGCCACGGCCCTCCTCAAAACACCTCTTAGAGATCAAGCTGCACAGTGAACAAGTTGTACAACTGCTCTCACGCCAAAGAGTTGAAGTCAGATCGTATAACACCTGGTAGGAAGTCCTCATTCTTTAATTTAATCCTCCTGGAGATTTCGGCGAAATATCTTCAAACTTGGTCCACGTAAAATTGCGAAGGATTTGAGTTTTCGTCACACGGCCTGGATGTTACAGCGCCATACATTCTGATCATTCGCCATCAAAAATCAATCAGCTATAAATCAGCTGCACATGGTCGGATCATCAAACCTCACATGTTTGATAAGAGACCCGGCCTGAACACACTCAATGAGAAATATTGATTATCAGTCATAGCGCCACATAGTGGTGACAGGAAATGTCTTGTTTTGAACTTTGATGTACTAAACGGAGTGGGATGACGCTACACATGATTGATCACATCTATGTTCCAATAATGACTCCCATAGCGCCACCTAATGGTGATTTGTTGTAACTCCATGCCACATACTTTTCCAAAAATAAGACTTTCTATTAGGGTGTTAGGGCACCTGAAGGCGATTATGATACAGCGAATGCTGCACACCCCGACATGCGAGCGACGGCCCGTTCAATGCTGCTCTCATTGACGGATCTTTCAGAGGATGATTCAGAATTAACATACAGAATCACACACGAATATATAAATTGAACAAACGACAAACAAAAGACACGAGGGCAGGGAGGGAGCTGATTGGCTGAGGTGACAAAGTGAACGAGGCAGGAAGGACAGCGGACGAGACGCAGGTGAAAGTAATTACAGAAAGAGCGGGAAACCAAACAAAGACAGGAAGTAAAACAAAGGATAATGAAACAAGGCAGGTACATACAGAATAATCCAGGATATGACCCGTAAACACATGAACACACTGAAGGGACCAGAACCAGAAAGACAGTCCAACATTCAGGCGATGATCACGACGGAACTGTACACAGAACTGAGTGCAGAGCTGTTGACTTGCAGCATAAACATTTAGTCTATTAATAATGTGTATTTGTAATTCATCATAACCAAGTTTGATTAGCGGAGAAGCACGGAGGGTTCTGTGATTATTTTCCAACAGTCTGGTACTAATTGCACCAAATGTGACCAGCTGATGTTCCGTGTGCAGTTGCAGCTTGACATGCAGAACGTGATTCCAGTCGAGACTACAGATGGAACAAACACATTTAGACAGCTGAAAACAGTTACCGCGGCGGAGGAGAAGCTGTCAATGAAGGATGTTCGCTGACAGATGGTGGTAATGATCATCTCTGTCTCGCGGATATCAGCGGAAAATACTGCGAGTGGAAAGAGAAGAACAACATGAATGAAGGCGTCTGTGTGATGCCGGAGAGGTTTACACCTTTATAAGTGCTCACGAGTGTGCTGAACTCTCCACCTGCTCTGAGCAGGTGAGCAGATAAACTCAATCTTGACACCGAGATTGCGGCGCACGAGTGGAATGGCATCGCCACACCTTCCACTGCTCCTCATCTCCCGACATGTCACACAGCTCGTCACCAAGATAGCAAGAAGCCAGCTCGGTACACTCTAGGAATACCTTATTTCAGTCCTGTGTATGTATGTATATATATATATATATATATATATATATATATATATATATATATATATATATATATATATATATATATATATATATATATATATATATATATATATAAACTACCTCGTGATTTCATTTTTTCATTAATAAATTTATTTTCGCTTTTCTCCGTTTTTCTTTAAACTTATAATTTTTTCGTTTGCGTTGCCGAGCTTCGTCATCAATGGTGTTGAATTAATAACACCTTGCCTCACGCAGGGCACCATTATGTTGTGATTAATTATGCTTCACATGAAGCACTATTATGTCGGGAGAAATGAATACCTTATAGGTGTATCAGTTTAAATTTGCCATCTGAAAAATTTAAATTATATAATTAATGATTAATTAAATTAAATAATGGGATACACTTTGAATTAAGTCCGCCGTGGTAAAATGGAAATTCCAATTCACTGATTCAGTCTCGTTATCACTCTCATTAAATACACGTACTATGAATTTGAAAGTCTGATTAATAATAATAATTAAACATTAGAACTCACTAAGACCACATGGTTGCAGAACAATGGGCAGCGAGAGGTTCTCAGACAGGCTGAGTTTACAATGGAAGCCACTCCGACTGTGTACATAAACAAAGTTAACATCCAGTGTTTATCCTTGCAAAGGTGTAATGTTGTGCCCAGGCAGGCTCTTCTTCTGCCTTGATTAAAAGACGTTGGTGTCTTCTTGTGGAGCAGGACACACAGGAGAAAGCTGCAGGTCCGAGCTCCTGGATCTGATTCCATGAGACCCTCGGTGATGCAGAGGAGGAAGGAGAAAGCTTCTATGGATCATCTGAACATCGGCCATCACATGACACAGTGAATTGTAGCCGCGCTCTGAGTCTGTGGGCTCAGTCCACACCGAGGTGTGAAGTCTCAGGAATGGAGTCCCCCAGATCCTCTGGTCATGTTGCCCAATAATTTGAATTAGTTTGAGGGGTTTGGATTCTGTGTCTTGTTGCTCTTTAATCAGATTGAACCGCTGCTGCATCACAAACAGCCTCCGCAATAATCACACAGTTAAATCGACTAACAAAGTCGGATTCAAACCTTCCTGAGTAGAGAACCCATTAAGAGTTTGTTGTGTTATACTTCATATAAACAACCACTAAACACCACCAACAGCTGCTCCTAATTAACTCGCAGCTGTTAATAAATGTTGCGGCAATCTTGAGCTGTTGAGATATTTCGGTGTGCATCAAAGCAGCAGGCTAATGGTGACATTTTGGAATTCGGCACTCGAACCTGACCTGGTCTACACAAACTACCCATCTGATTTGGGTGAAGCAAAGGCCGAGGAAGAAGACATTCCAGTTTGGGGCAGATCCATTCAACATAGTAAAAACTTCACATTGGATTTGGCCGACGCTTGCGTTCTTTGACTGGTTTCCAGTTTGGTTGTGTGAATAGTTGGTGGAAAAGTATGATCATGATACAGTTCAATATTTCTTTCAACCAGTATTATATTGTTGCTGCTTCTCCTTCCTGCACAGCCCGTTTCCCTTCAGTGACATTGGCCAGCTCCTCTCCTCCAGCTGCACAGACAGGACAGTGTGTCAGTGCTGCGGGCTGCTCCGTGTGGTTTACACACTCAGACAGGACATTGATGAGAAACCTGACCTTCACTACATTAGGAGGGGTGTGTGTGTGTGTGGAAGTCTGTGTGTGCTGTAGGTGTGGCTGTAGCTGTAAGACTGCACAACGGTGAGGGTAGGAATGGACTTCAAATGAGTCCCCATGGAGTGTGTGTGTGTGCGTGCATGTGTAGCAGCAGCTGACCGACCGTCTCTTCCAGTTGCTTCTATTGCTTCGCATTTTTACGGCCACAAAATCGTGCCAAGAAGTGCGAGCGTGGATGAGTTCCATTAAACACTTTCCCCTTCGTCTTCTCCCTAATGAATTCCCGGTAGGTTGGACTCTCCTGCCTGACATACTTACAAAAAGGAAAACCCGCCGGCGAGAAGGTGGTGAAAGTTTTTCGATGAGTGCAATGATTGTCGCTGCTCACGAGGATAACACGTTGACACACTCCTTCAGACTCTGTGCGTGCATAAAGCCTCGTTTCTCATTGCAGGATACAATACTACACTCATCCATATGCATGCTGGTAATTACCAGAAGTGTTCAGTACTTGGGAGTTTAGGATTACTCATATTAACTCTCGTGCCAGATATTTACCACGCCGGATTCCTCGGACGTGTCAGAGATGCATTAGTTAGCCACTCGGCTCATGTCTCCCAACAGTTTGATTTGAGAGCGCTGACATGCGTCTGACCTGGGCGTTCAGTCCGTGAGCTGCAAAGCCTGCCAGCAAGTGGAAAATCAGCGTTAAAATTGTGTGCTGTGAACAAGTCATAAGAGGCTGTCTTGCAGACAGAAATTCGGCCTTTTACTGCACTGTTGGATACGGGAAGCGGGAGTGTGTTTTCACGGGAGCACATTTAAAATAAAAATCAACTAAGTCAGCTGTTAAATTACTCTGTTCAATTATAGTTATACCTTGTGAGATGATTTTGCACTGTCGGAATATAATGACCGAAAAAATGTCTGTGACAAAATTCAGTTGAAATAGAATAATATTGTTGCTTCACTTCACCCACTGATGAGACAAGTGGAGCTCCATATATTCAATCATAACAGTGGCAGATAGTAAATTGCTGTACTTAGAACAGAGACGACATAAATTCAGTTTTCACTGATTCACACGGTTCATGGCAGTAAAGGCAGTGAGTTACTGTCGTATCCAGAGCTGTGCAGCTCGCTCAGCTCCTCCTGGGTCATGGGAACACGTTCAGAGGGAAGTGATCTACTGTATATGGCTCCCTCTTGTGCACAGTTAAAATTAAGACACCCCTCCACCCCCAATCATATTCCAGACCTGCTGTGGTTGCACAAAGCAAAACCAGTTCATTCAACAGCTCCACTGATAAGACTGAAGCTGACATGAGGCAGTTATTAATAAATAAGACAAAGGCTTATCAAGGAGAGTCTGACCAGATGTTTTTAAGTTCCAGTGGTGCAGTCGATTCTTCTTCACTCCAGTCAATCCAATTAACAAACTCATTTGACTTAATATTGCTATTTCCTGCTGTTCTTGTACCTTTAACATTTAACATGTGTTAATTGAGGAATTTGAATTTGCACAAATGAGCATTGCCAAAGAGAATCCAATTTCAACTTGTATTGAATAAAGAAGCTCGATGGAAATATTTGAGGTTTTCAAGGAATCAACACGTGTTATTTTAATCACATTTCAGGGTTTTCAATTTACTTTTCATAAATTGAATATCTCTGATACAAATGTTTTAATTTAGATGCAGTAGTAAGATTGCAGTGTTAAACTGTCATGTTTTAAATGCGTTAAAAGGACTAGACCTTGAATCAGCTGTGGCCCAGCGGTTGGAGAAGAGGGCTTTGTACTGAGAAATCCGTCGGTTCGATCCCCAGCTACACCCTTTTCCTCTATTTTTACTGCAAATATTCCTCCCCTGCCCAACCCTGTTCTCTGGTCGGCTTCTAAGAAAGAGGAAGGTGAAAAACGAGTAATGGATTGATACAGCTACTCGCAAGGAGAAGGCAGAGCCAGAGATATTAGATGAAGAGGCAGTGGGATAGCGAGTAAAGATAAACAAAGTCAGAGAGACAGAAAGTCAAAGAGGAGGAGGTAGGTGTGGAGTCCTCTTTGGCGTCCAACAGATGGTTGATGATATTGGTGCATGCAGCCTCTCTCTGCTGTTTCCACCCACACAGACAGCACTAGAAAAAGTGTTATGACCAGATTTCAATTCAGGAATCTTTTACTTTTGAATAATAGATTTCATTTGAAAAGCAAATTAGGAGTATTCAATTTGCACAGTTACTTTCTTGCGCCCAAGATGTTGATTTTCCAGTAATGTACCGATAACACGACAAACATTTTATTATAGAGATTTGTCATTATGGGCCGATGTCGGTTCCATTCACCAAATTAACTGGAGAGATTCCTTTCATGTTCATAGATTGGGTCTAACCTTTCCAAGGTCGTTTGATTAACATACGTTAGCTGAGGTCTTTTTTTTCTTTCACATTCTTGCTGTTTCACTTTTATAACCATCAAGGAGGTTTTCGTTAAATAGCTCCTCTAATGCTGTTAAACACACAAAGGCTTGAAACTGTGTGTTCAGCCTCCATGAACCGGGGAAGTCAAACAGCTCTTCAATCCCCACCCAGCATAGCAAATCAGTTCATTCTTCCAGACAGGATCTCTCCTCCAGGCTGTTTCCCCTCCTCCCCACCCCAACCACTTGTACACATCAATGGTCCCGAGGACACCTGGGACGGCGGGCGGGTGGAAAACATTCACGTCTGATCACCAGACAATGAATACTCTTAAAGGGGAAACGTAAACGAAATGATGTTTCATAGCTCTTCAGGACTAAAATCTATAAGATTCTATCAATAACCGCAAAACTGCAGGACTTCAAGCATTAATCCCTCCTTTCTGTCTCCAAGGAAATCACACCACCGACTGAAAACGCACATTAGAAGAATATAAATACAGTAACGTAAAGATGAGAGGTTCAATTAGTCTCAAATAATATCCACTGGCAAATGGCACTATTGCAGAAAACAGTTTAACTACTAGATGAAAGGAACAGAAAGTAAATGTCTATGTTATAAACTCACCTTGCAACCCTGAGTTTACCTGAGCAAGATGGCGGTTTACCTTCGGCGTGATTGGTCCCTCCACTCCAACACATCTCCGCTGCTCCAGAGTCCAGCGGCGCCGTGCTTCACACCGATCCATCCGACGCTTGGCATTGTGCTTGGTGGTGTCAGGCCTGCATGCAGCTGCTCGGCCATGAAGCTCCCGGCTCACAGTCTTGGTGCCGACATCAATGCCGAAGCTGGTTTGGAGCTCTGCAGTTATTGAGTCAGCAGAGCTTTGGCGACTCTGCTCCTCAGCACTCGGCGACTTCGCTCTGTAACTTTACGGTCTGACACTTCGTGGCTGAGTTCTTTAGAACGACCGACTCTTTCACTAATGTTTGTAAAGGCAGACTGCACCGCTCGGTGCTGGATTTCATACATCTATGGGAATGGGACTGAGTGAAACACCTGAATTCAATGATCAAGAGGAGCGTGTTTGTTGAACTTGTTTCATTTTCCTGCTTGTTCAGTTTCCTTTGACTTGCAAAAACATATATTTGTTAAACGTATCTGGGACGGCGGAGAGAACATAAAAGCAGGCAGATCTTTGTTCGCTCTCCAGCCCGCTGCTACAACTGTTGATTTTGCTTCTCCAGATGGTTATGGGAGCTGTGTAGCTCAAACTTGCACAGCATGCATAGCAGCTGGGTCAGATTGAGGTCAGATTACATTCCCACCACAACTGAACCAGACTGAAACCGCTTCCTCGAAAGGCTCTCGGGGTCGTTGATTTGATCCGCACTTGAGTACGATTGCTGTCCAAACAAATCGAAACGTAGAAGGAAGAGAAGCAGAGTGATATTCAGCCTGCCGCAGGTTTGAATCACTGCAGTTTATAATCATCAGAGCCTGATTAGGGCCTGGCGAGGACAATCCACTGATAGGACGACGGGGTTTGATTAACACATTTCAAAATTGTTCTCATTGTGCTCGTAAAGTTTCAGAGAAAAGTACAAAACAGCAGAATCACTTTTTGAATAAAATAGCTGACTGTTTGAAAAACTTAAAGCAGATACTAATCAAAGTTTTTAAACCTTTCCAATTCTTTGAGTTCTCCGCTGTAGATAAAGAGCAAACACACACACACACACACACTTTCTCCGTGGAACGCACTCGTCTTCATATTGTGTCTGTTTCCAACCCAAACCACGTCCTCCTGTGCTGCAGATCTGCCTGCCTGACAACTCTGATAAGGCCTGTCTGCAAAACATAGAGTAGAACAAATCATTTCACTATTCATCCGTACACAGGATTACTGTATGTAGGCCCATCTGTGTGTGTGTGTGTGTGTGTGTGTGTTTCAGGATGACGTTGATTGGCAAAAGTATCTGTGTACTCCGGCTCCCTGTCTGACCCGATCAGATCTGCACTTGAACCTGCCTGCTGTCAAACACACACGAGTCCTACCAGCCGTCTGATGGAGGACCCTCCCCAGTAGGGTTAGCTTTCATAAAGACGATGCATTCCTGTGCAGAAAGGCAAAGATCAGCTCGTCTGCGGAGATATCAGACAGCTCCCAACCGTTTCTCCATCCTAATTGTTATTGTTCTTTATGAGATGAGTTATTCATCGGTGCAGACGGCTGCTGCCTTAGCGGAGCTGCTCTTCACCGCAGCAGAGCGCAGGAGCAGAATCTGGCTGCAGCTACGAGGCACATTGTGTCCTGAACTCTCTGCTGTGGTTGGCCTGAAAGAAGACGAGACGGACAGAGAGGGGACAGGAAAAGGGGTGTTCAGATTGTTAAAAACAACTTTGGGGAACGGAAACTTTCATGAAGGAGTCCTCATCATCATCATCAACCTCACACAGAGGTTTTAGTTGAACTTCATATGTCAGGAAACAGACACTCATTGTTTTAAAGCATGTTTGGCCGTGACGCATGGAAACATTTTAATACCACGGTTCAGAACAAACCCAGGTAGTTTGACCAAAACCTTTGATTCAGCTGTGAATCAGGCCTGAGTTGTGTTTTAAGGAGGGAAGCCGATGTGCGTGTGGGTGAATTTCAGAGGTTGTGCTGCTATTCATCAGCGCGTGACTTCACCACGGAACAGAAACGGCCAGTGAAACCGGCGCTCTGTGAGCCCTCCTACTGTTGCAGAGATTACAGACGGATGCTAGCTCGTAGCAGATTGAACTAAAAATGTTAAAGTGAGACACAGAAGCCCTTTTAGAAGCGACTTGTTTGAGGTTTTCAGATCTTAGATGAAAGAGAGAGAGAAGCAGCGAGAGGTAGAGAATAGATTTGAGTAGGAGGAAACATGCAAACAGTCAATGGCACTTTTTGGGAATTAGAGTGGTAGTTCTTCAAGAAAGGAAAAGTTTGGGGAAGTCTGTAATGTAGCTCGTGGGGGGGGGTGGAAAGTCAGCAGTTAGGGGTGGGTGGGAAAACAGAGGTGGAACAGGATGTTGTAGTGAAAAGAAGGAGGATCTGAGAGGAGAGAATACTGAAAGATGTAGGACAATTTTTTAAATAAGGTGATGAAGCAGGCAGAAGAGTAGGAAGAGGACCAGCTGCCTGCTGGACGACGTCACTGCCAAGCTTTGGAAGTTGACGGAGGCT
>CAAKHC010003463.1:156762-177574 GCA_901007825.1 Macroramphosus scolopax | reverse complement strand
CCCCCCCCCCTCCCCACCCCCCAACCCCCCTTCTGGTGTCGTGCCAGACTCCCCACAACAATGTGAGAGAGTACCTGCCAATGACAGCAGCGCCTTAATGAAATAGTAATTGTGACTGTGAATTCCATGCATCAGTTGCTTCTCAGTTCTGCTTTGTCTCATCGCACAATGCGGAGAGGAGTGTAGCAAGTTCCCATCCTGTAATTCCATTAACGCTCCGTATCGCAACCCTGCAAAGAAGTTTGTTTTCATTACACATTTACACCATCCGTGATTAGCTTACCAAGTCTGTCCTTATTGTTGCTGTTGTGTAAATTATACCTGCAGAACCGCACTTGTTGGAGTCACACTCAGTGAGTGAAATACATGAAGCACGTTGCATATTCCCTAAAGAAGACGTGCAGCAAGACTTTGTGTTCTGGCAGTAACAGCTGCTCAGAGAGACGCGAGAGTGTGGAATATTTAAGATCAATATATCATTTATTTCGCTGAGAGTCTATAATGGGTCTGCAATTGTACGCTCCATTACTGGACGCAAGGGCCCAGACTGCTGACCAATCCCATCTAATGAAAACAAATGTACTGGCAGCCCGAAGAAAAGAAATACACTATACCACAGTTCACATTGCGGTGTCATTTGGTATGAGGACAGCGGCCCCGGTCTATGCAGAACTGCAGGCTTAACAGCTCAAGTGTGTTATTATGTGTGGGCAGGGAGAGGGGAAGCCAAAAGAGTCCTAATGGCAGACTTCTGCTGCAAGTCGGAAGCAGATTGCCGACATTTCATGGACATGTAACTGCACTGCATCCATCTATCTATCTATCTATCTATCTACCTACCCACCCACCCACCCACCCACCCTCCCATCCATCCATCCATCCATCCATCCATCCATCCACCCTCCTACCTACCTACCTACCTACCTACCTACCTACCTACCTACCTACCTACCTACCTACCTACCTACCTACCTACCTACCTACCTACCTACCTACCTACCTACCTACCTACCCACCCACCATCTATCTATCTAACAAGGTAGCTATCATGTTGACATGTGTGTTTCCTCAGATCAATAAATGAGATCAGGACTATTACATCCAAAGTGCCTCATGCTGATCCAACATCAGTTTCTGCTTTGGATCACGGCAAAAATGGAAGAAAACAAGGACAGACTGAGTGATCCCAGATCAGCGCACCTCCTCTGAGAGGAGTTTGATGAGCCCAGCTCCAGATTAGATTAGAGGCCTCGCACTGATGAATGTAATCCATCATCTTGTAAGGAGCAGGAGTTTATGACAATGTAGTTGCAGTAACTCTGTCGTGTGCCCTTAGCTTTTACTTTCCAGAGTTGTGTAACTACAAACGGGATGAGAACAAGTACAGATGTAGGCTCGAGGGGGGGGCGGCATGTTTCCTAAAACTTGGGGGAGTTTGATTTGTGACCATGACAGAGATTGAAAATACGTTGAAAGTGCCTTTTTTCTATTTCCTGCTTTTGGCTCCTTCGTTTCACCTTTTGTCTTTCCACTTCAGGCAAAACAAAAATGTGTTGGCACTTCCATTTCATCGACTAAACTTAGAGATAAAACACGTATAAAACTGGATGTTTTGTGAATGTTTCGCCACTTTTATTCCCTTTTTGAGAGAAGACAACTTCTTTGAACTTGATTTTCCTCCCCTCCGCGGTGCAGCTACCGTGTAGCCCGTGAAGTACGTCGTCTGACTGGGCACAGAGGGAAACGAGCTGATCGGTCTCTGAACACAAATCGTTTGTTTTTGTTATTCATGTCATATTTCTGTCAGGTGTGGCAGCTCATCAAGCTGAAATAATGAGGCCATGTTCCATGATTTATTACTAAACTCTTTCTTTCTGCGCTGATAATGTGTTTCTTGTTGGTGCTTGTTTTTACGCAGCAGATCTAATTATCATTCCATTGTGTTCTCTACAATTTGTTCACATTTTCACCACATTTCTGTGTTTTTCCAAATCAGTGCGTTTAGGTGATTTAGTCCCAACACAGACTCAAAAGCAGGGAAATAAAACCATCCACTAGGATGCATTCCTGCACTGTATGTGATGGTGGGAACTATAAATGCAGCAAGCCATTTTATAAGTGGGCGTATTAATTTAATTGAGGCACAATCTGTTGTGGGGCGTGATTGAGGAATGTGGGTGGGGAGGTTCAGCTGCACAGGAGTTTAAATAAATGTCTTTTTTTTTTCTTTTCATCAATTATAATACACAAGAAGTGAAGCATTAGTTTGACCAAAGAATAACAACATAAGTTTACCAACCAAGCTTACTTCCCTACAGTGTGAGGATTGTATGTATAACAACACACTGTCACTTCCAAATAATACAGTATAATTTATTTAAATGGTCATCACTGTCCATTATAGTTGGTTATATCGAGAGGTGTCCAGAATATTTTGTCAACCCTTATTCATATAACCAGGATGGCCAAAATATTAGGAACACCTCTCAGTGGACCGCTCTCAACCACGTTCAATAAAAACTTTAAACCTCATGAACTGAGGATTTACAGCAGGGTTGTTGTATTATACTGCTTCCGATTTATCTAGCTGTACCTAATAAATCGGCAAGTGAGTGATGCGCACTGCCAAACAGCATAATCACGGTTCACAGTCAGCTTTTAAAGCATTAACGGAGTGCTGATGAATGTTGGCTGTTTTTTTCCGTCTCAAACGCTTCACAAACAGTTGCGATAAGAGAAGCCAAGCCACGAAGCCAAGCCACATATCCGTTCAAGCGCTTCAAGGAACGAAGAGCGGGTTTTTTGGATGAACTCTTTGTATGCAGACTGCACAGACAAGAGCTTGACAGTTGGTTTCAAAGGACGTCTCAGCACCTGAAGGGAGTCGTGCAAGAAAGGAGAGAATCGCAAATGTGCTTCAATCATACAGCACACATCGCATTGTACTTGTTTTTTTTTTTCATTAATCCCTACTGTACGTCTCTGCACCGCTTAAAAGAGACTTTACCCGGCACCTCCTAACTCACATCAAAGTTAATACTTGTTTGTTGTGTCATCTTCAGAAATATTTACCCAAACAACTGGCGGGAACACTTCTTATTATGCAAATAGGCGGGTAGGGGTTGAGGTTGCTCTGAGCGTCGGGTAGTACGGGTGTAACGTCAAGTGGACGTACAGTCATGTGATGTGCAGGAGATGCGTTGCACTGCAATGCAACTGATTTTAAAACAAGGAAATTGTGCAATGATGCAGAGCTGAACCACACAAACGCATCATTTTATGGGGGTTTAGATACAATGTACATATTGTTTTAAGTTCTGTTCAAACCTTTTTAAGTTTCCCTTTAAAGATTTCTTCAAAAAGTCTTTTAACGATATGTATCCCCTGAAAACTTGTTGATTGGAATCACATCCCTCCAGTTCGGTGTGCATGTCATATTAAAACGTAATTAACTCTCCATCCACCATTATTAGCCGTGTGATGTGAGCCGACTGCGATAACACACAGTGGGGAGAGCCTTGCAAGGCACGCTTTGCTAAAATCACACTAATCTAAAAAACTGACACGCGTGCTGTGTTGAATAAATAATTAAATAAATAAATAACACCTCCAGATCATAGCTTGGGTTTCTCATTAGAAGGCAAGCTGTGCAACTCGGTGCTCTGGAATGAAAGTCAAGTGAGGCAATTGCAATAATTACAGCAGCAAGAAAGAGTGGGCATGTTGGGAAGGGTGGGGGCTTAACAGAAGGCAATGAGTAGGGAGGCACTGACTGTCTACAGGTGCCTCTGATTAAGGGTAATCTGGGCAGCCCTCCCCAGTCTTATATCTGCAACAAGCCCTGCTGCCTCTGGGTGCCTCGAGCTCCGTGGCTGCTCGGCGTAATGAGCTCCACAACTGCAGAGTGGATGCCCTGCAGGACAGTCCCTACAGAGCCATAATGAGCACTCCAGTGTACCAATCCATGCTCCCCACCAAGGGGCCCCCCCAAGTCTGCCTCCTCTCAGACACGGCCTGGCACGTCTTGTCCGCCAACACTTCTGCAGCAATCCTACACTTCAACTCCCTTTTGGAGTTCAGGGTGATGTCCCAAAGTGTGTGGTACTAGAGATGGCCCGGAGCCTAAGCTCTGCAACGATCACTTAACATCGAGAGGGAGGTGAAGGCGGACGAGGCGCTACAGACGGAGTTGTATCGAGGATGGAGGGGAACGCGCGAGGCGGCGAACACCGGGATGGAGTGGCAGGTGAAGAGCGAGGACAGCTGAAATGAATGAAGGAATCGAGAGGGTAACTGACTGAGGGAGCGAGCGCGGGAGAAGCACCGAAAGATAAATTGTACTATGAGGGAGGCTGTATGGTTAGATGGGAGAGATAGATGTGAGCAGAAAAAAGCAAGAGGGGAGTATCAGGGTATACTGAGGTCTATGGAGGGGTTTGGGTAATGAGAGGAGGGAGTCAGAGTCCAAGGTGAGGCGAGGGAGTGGAAAAAAGAGAGAGCGAGAGAGAGAAACAGGCTCTTTTGCCAAACAGCGAGCCCTCTGTTGGTGATGAGGACCTGTGTGTTTAAGAAACGGCACTGCTGTGCTTTTGCTCTCTTAAACAACCGGGAGGAGGGTGAGAGGATCCGTGGCCCTGACCGTGGAGCAGCGCTTTGAACTGCCTCTAGCTGAGAAGAAACCGTGTTGGATGGAGACTGGCTGCCTTTCAAAAAGAGAGAATGAAACAATACAGAAATACAGAGAAACATAAAAATACCACAGAAAATATGCAACACAAACAAGTTGTACATGCGTCAGACAGTGTGTGTGTTGTCTCATCACAGCGTGAAGGATTAGCATAACAATGTACAATTCTAAGAAATCTAATGCTCATAGAAAGATGGCAATCATGAACTCGGTGTAGAATTCATTAGGATTATTCACCATCATTAATTGCGGACATTAACGGTAGGAATCCTTCCATCTGCTCTCTCGACATGCTCGTATTCAGATTAGAAAGTCCAAAAACGCCAAGCAGCATTGCTACAGTCGTGTTTTTTTTCTTCCTGTCGGCGGATGGGTTTCTCTTTGCGAATGCATGCGCCGGTGTTTGTTCTTCGACTCTTGTGAAGTCCAGGAATGAAAAGGCCCTCATCACTTTTCATGTGTGCTGAATTCATTCCTCAGTAGCAGCCGCAGCATCTGTTGCAGCCTCTTTCCCCCAAATATTGGTTTTACGTTGGTTTAACTCGGTGTTTTTGAAAGTGAAATCTGCGGCTTCCACGACGGCAGGTAGTCGTACATACTTAGTTCTGAAGGGAAGTTCTCTGGGAAATTATACGGGTGCATCATTTCTACATATTGACACACGAGTGAGGAATGTTTTCTGCTTGAATATTGCCACAGTACATCTGTATCAGAGAGGATTTAAATCGAAGCAAAACTGGGCAGTATGTCTTATTTTAATTGCTGTGTATTTAAATAACTCCCGATTGCTCCTCTTCTTCTTCTATAGAACCTCTGCAGGGACAGAAAACTGTCTTTTCAGAGAATGTCGCCATCCGGGGAATAAGGATTACATTATTATTGTTATTATTATCTTGTGAGGGATTAGGGATTTGTCTCAACCAGTGAGTGCTGCCCTGCAAAAAAAAAGTAAGTCACAACACAGTGTCAGAGTCTATTGTTTAGATCCCGACAATAAACAAAATGCAGACCTCAAGTCCTGAAAAGGAGAAGTTTACATCCTCTGAGTTGTTGTAATGACTGCATGTTGCAGAGATGAGGTCTGAGAAGATTAATACGATGCTCGTAGTATCGTTTCATCCCATTATGCACGTCATAAAAGACACACTACCAATCACTGCTCCTGTCTGTCGAGGGAAGAGAGCTGATGTCTGATAATATATATGATGTAGATAAATAACTATGTGACATGTCGGTTATGCTGAAGTCTTTCAACAGCTAAGACTCCACTAAAACCTCTGCAAAAATTGGTCTGATTACATGTTTTTCAGATGTGTTGCTCGGCCGCGGTGCAAACAGAGAGGCCACCATTACAAAGCACTGCCCACAGCCACAATTGACCTTCGGGGTTCTGATCCCATCATGTGTTTCCCTGTGTTGGTGCTGATAAAGCCTTCCGTTGCCTCTGTTCAAATCCATAAAGCCTTTTCCAAAGATGCTATTAATTCGGAGTGAGAGACACAAATATCCTCCCCATTTCACGGTCACAACCTCTGTCTGTGCCATCGATAGCTCTAATAGGTGGATACGAGGCCCTTGCATCTGCGTTTTGTTTGATGCCCTGCTGAGGGGTTCGGCACTGCATTCGGTGGGAATGGTTTGTGCTGAAGGGACGGGGCAGAAGACAGACCGCCATTTTTTGGTAATGTCCGCTGAGGAGGCTCGGACCAAGGGCACTCCTGGAGAACATCTAATCAGAGCCAATCTGTCAATTTGTAACACTATATTTACATAATTTATGGATGTCCTCATGGCGACAGAAAAACAAGATTCTGTGATTCCACTCGTGGTCATTAGACCCTCGACTTGTTTTGGAGTACATGTGTGATTGACTTGACATCCTGAAGAGCAGCAGGTTCCCTATCCAACACCCGTTATTAATAACGTCCTTAAGACAGCGATTCACTTCATCGGCTTTCTACATCCCTTAAGTCGGCCGCACACGTTAAATACACTTCTGACATTTGATCTTCCTGTAATTGTTTATTAGCAGCATATTCACGACGTAGCTCGCTCTCCTTGCTTCTTATATAGACGCACGAGGAATCCTTTGTATGCCTTTCAAATAACTCTTGTAGCGAGCTATTAGTTGTCAAGACACACTCGGCCTCTGACATCAAAGTATAGCAAGTGGCTGCGCTTCAGGAGGTTGGTGGGGGGGGCAAACACCGGACACGAGGGATCGATTAGAGTTCAGACTGAATAATCATCAATGATTCGGATGGTTTTTCCTGATGATAAACACTCGTTCCATAACCTTTCTATTAGTTATATTTAGGATGTATAAACAATGTAGTTGAAGTCCGTAAGGGTGCCTTGTGCGTCAGTATTAGACTCCGAGGGCCGCGACATCCAACCTTGTCAGTACTTGACATGGACAGAACGAGAACCGATTCATTATACAAATACATGTTTTTCGTTGGACCATGCTGATGTAACAAAACAGAGAAAAAAAGAATAATCCCTGTGCTGCTCTGATTGCTTGTCCAAAAACAGTGTTTGTTGAGGATTTACATACCGGCCAATTTAGTAGTTTAAAATCACAATTCATATATTTAGAGACCTCCCGGCCCCGGCGCCCCCTGTTGGTAATATATCAATGATGGACTCTGGAGCAGCAAGGTGGTTTAATGCCACGGAGCCTGAAGACGACACAAATGGATCCTGTTTATCCACCAGATTCAATCCGGCACATCCGTTATTGAGAGCTTGGTGTTTTTGGGAAGTATTTTTAAGTCGTTATTGTTGCGGGGCTAGCAAAATTTTACCCGTGTATCTTAAAATGCCTCACAGAGTGTTTCGGTAATCCTCTTTTAATCTGACCAGAGAAAATCGATAAAAATAAAAATCCTTTTCATAACCTCTCCGCAAACTCCCTGCCAGCTTAACGGGATCAACCCCGAAGAACAAAACACAGTGATGCTAATTATTAATACCACAAAAAAGACACAATAAGGGTCAGGTTTATCTTGCATCCATTCATTTTTGGAACCTTTTTAACAAGGTAAAATGCTTCAGAGAATCAGAGTGGATGGTGACAAAATAAAGAAACATTACCCAAACAGCAACTCCACAGCAGGAGTAGCTTGTTCATTATTCTGCTGTCTTCTCTAACATTGGCAAATACAAAAATAAATCCACTGAATACCTAATAGACATGGTCAGAGAAAAACAATATCAGTTTGTAATGTTCATATTCTATTTACAAATTGATATTAAGTTTCAAATTGTATCCTCGCCAAGCAGGTAATGTTTTAGGAGGCATTGGTTTGTCCGTCTCTCAGCAGGAACATGACAAAACTACCTGGCCAACTCTCACTAACTTGGTGAGGGGTGCTGCGTGGGCCAAAGAAGAGCCCACGGCCTTCTGGCACTGGCCAGTTTGACACAGTGAACCGCTGCATTTATTTGCATTTGTGTCGTGTTGCGTGTCAACATGATTATACAAAAACTGTCCGCTCCTCGGTGGAGCTCCGGGCGGACGGATTGCTTTCCGTTGAAGCTGTTACAGCACCTCCAACCATTCGAAACAACGCTGCCAAAATCGAGAAACTTTCCTGGACAAACCCCAGTGACTTTCCAAAAACTAAAGTCCTACAGGGCAAAACCTTTCTCTGAATCTATCAGCTGCAGCGAGGCAGAGCAGAGCGTTCAGTCAGCTCGACAGCTGACGCACTTACAGCAGCTTCATTACAAAGACATCCTCCAGCTTCTAACTTCCTCTCCCAGAGATCTCTTCATGTTGTGGGTTGATATCACTGAATTTAGTGTCTGTTACTGTAAAAGCTTAAACTAATTGGAGTGTGGAAAATGACATAAATAAATGTCAATACAATCCAGGAATTTGTGAAAAACATCACCTTTGAATTGAAGCAAACCATGAATTTAACATAGATATCACATCTTTGGCAGAGCTTAATTGCATTCTTTCGCTCTGAGAGAACACTGGCATTCCTACGCTTTTCTTAACCTCTTTTACATTTGGGCTTTTTAGCCTCCTGCCACTTGGCCTGAAAAATCTCCACCGAGGTTTAACATAACCAATGAGATTATTTCTGCTTGCATAGCAGCTCCCTCACTGCAACAAATGTTTTTATAGCTTAAACCCCAATCTGCCTACATGTTCTGCTCATGTGTGGTCATAACTCCCCAGACTGGAGGTTCGGTCAAGGCCTCCCCGGCTGCTAGTGGTTGGTGAACACGTGCCTGGCACAGCCGATGCCATCGGGGGAATCGCACGCTGCTGGTTTGATTGGGCTCCGGCCCTCCATGCCTCTGCCATCAGAGCTCAAGGAGCAGTCACACACATGTTAACTCGGCTCGTACAAGGGAAACTGATTGGAGCCTTCCAGATTCTTTCACAATCAACACTAAATCATTCTCAGACAGATAAAATGCTGGATTTGCTTTGTGAGATGGGTATCAATGCGAAAGCTCCGTTTAGGCATTCAACGAGCTACGTGGAGTCTCAATGCTCAGACAAATGAAGGTGTCTATTTTCAGAAAGCTGATTGTTGGGTGCAGGATTGTGGGAAGCGATAAGTACATGTAATTCTGTGAAAATGCATTAGCCATGCATAGTCTAATCTCAAACACCGCTGCAAAGAAACATAAAACAAGGGTGTCTGAAAGGTCAACTTTGATCACCTCTGCTGAGAGGAGAAAAGACTGCTCATCAAAACAGACCAGTAGTTTGACGAATAGAAGATGATTGGCTTGAATTTTGGCAATTTTACTCCCAAGGAGTTGTACTTTTCTTTGTTTCTCAAATGTATTGTTTTATCACCTAAATCAAACATCGAAGGTCATAAAACAGAAGATGATTTGCTAATGCAAATCACACGCATGTGGTAATTTGATGTAATAAGATGGTATTTATTTTCATTTAACAAAATGAAGGTTTGCCCGGCTGTTAGTAGCAGTCAATAACAATGTGCGGCTAATGTAATTCTGAATACACTTAATGGTCTGCTCACCCAACTAGAGAGAGAACTGCAGTAGTAAATTGGTTGACTGTTGCTGATAAGCTTAGCGGCAAAGTGGCATCCAAGCATTTGAATGAGGGTGTTAATGGTTGTTTAAAACGGGAATAATGAAGTGACCACAACAGTGTTGTGTTGCTTCCTGGTCTGGAGAGGAATGTCTGCGCGAGGAGGAAAACGGTGACTTTGTTATATGAAAGAGCTAGTTAATTATATCAGCTTAAGTAATATGAACGACATAAGGCATGTCATTGAGAATTTGCTTAGCCCGTTTAAATGATAGGTGACCCAGCCTGCCCTCGCAGGAAGTTGCTTATGATCACCAACCACCATGTACTCAGTCAAGGTCGCTGGAGAAGCAAGGCAACGTGATGTCTCCTTCGCTTTGTTGTCGCCTTTTGTGTCTTTTCACAGAATAGATTTGAAATTCGTGCAAGAATTCTCTAAGCTTAAGTGTTGTTGCCCTTTTTGACTCCTGCAAGCGTGATTTTGAATTAATAATAGAAAACTTGAAGGATCAAGTAAAGGTTTCTCACTGTCTAAAGATTCACACGCTAAGAAAGTTAATTGCATTTTTCGAAAAAGGAACTTTATTAACGGTGCGAGAAGTATTCAAAAGTAGAAGCTGAAACGTAGTGTGGCATCGTGTAACTGTATTATCAGTCCTGCTGCTGGAGGAAGGAGGAGGAAGGTGTCCACCTCTCTCTCCCCCGTCTGTGGCTCTCTCTTCACCATCCCTTCGTAGGCCTTTTGTCTTCCCGTTGAAAGGCCGTCCTTCTCCTCATTTTCACAGTCCATTGCCAGCAACAGGTCCCTTATTCTTTTGTCACATCTGGGCTTTCATTAGTTTCCACTTTTTACTGCAATGGCAGGTATTCTACTGAACAATAGAACACAGGCAACATTAGCAAGATGGCTCATTATGAAACTAATTATAAAGACACATGAATACAACACGAATGAAAATAACCGTTTACCTGGTCGATCTTAAAGCTCAGTTTCCTCGATTCTATTCCTGGCATCCATGTCCAAGCAACTGGACGAGAGTCAGCCGAATCAATTGTCACACCTGGCGTTATAGCTGTTGACCTGTTGGAATTTCTTGTGTCAGCTCTTCAGTTTGCTCTTCAACTGCACCTTGTCCCGGGCAAAGCTCATGACGTGACCTTGCCAGCCTTTCTAATAACAGGCTGTCCTTTGCCATCCCTGTTAGAGGTCCGTGAACCCTGTCCTATAATCTGTGGGTAACGACCACTCAGACCACTTTGTCTGCACAATTGTCACCTTAGACATTTCAGACCCCAGCACCTCGGTTGCTGTGCGTTAGCAGCAAACCGTATCTCTAAATCCCCTGATGGGGGGTTGCTCACATACTATGACATGAAAATGTTCCACCGTTGTCCCGCCATGCCACTTCTGATGTCAATTTGGCTCTGTGACTACTTCTGCCGCCAGCTTAATGTCAAAAAAAAAAACAATGTCCTCCCCAACTGGTTTTACTCAGAGCATTGAGGTGTCTAAAAAGGGACTTAAATCTTTCTGACACGCATGCATGTTCCTGACAAACAAACGCACAAAATACACAAACACAATCGAGTGCACAAGCACAAAGCAAAGGCCCTCACAAAGTAGATGAGCCCCATTCTGTGTCGAATTGAAAGCATCTGCAACGCCAGTTCCTCTCTGCCATGTAGGCGTGCATCATCCGGCATAAGCGCCTGCTTGTTGTCCCAGGGTGGCTCGCGTAACACTTGGCCTGCTCCCTAGCCACTGCCTGGATCAGAGAGGCCCATTGCTATCATCCAGGCACTGGCAGCACTGAGGCTAGGCTTAGAATGACAAATTGGTTAGAGGAAGTGAGTAATGAGAACAGGCCAAGAAATATACTTTGAAGAGAGAAAAGCATTCCGAGTTGTGACAAGCACGCCACATTAAATGGTCAAGTGTACAAGTCTGACTCCTGCCATGTGGATTGATCCGGATCCCAAAGACATTTAAATGGGGCGAGGCTTTCTCATCGAGACAAAGCCAAAGTATTTATCTTAGAAAGTCACCCAAAATATTACTGGATTAGAGAGCTTTTCGGCTTGCAGTCTCTTGTCTCGTGGCCTCAATTTCCCCACTCCAAACAACCTCAGTGACAATATATTTGTTTGGTTTGCATGCTAGGTCCTTCAGACTCTGAAAAAAAATGAAAAAAAAAACAAAAATTTCTAAACACAGAATCTAAATATATCCAGCTTAATCCCTGGAGATTTCTCTTACGTAATTTAGGAAAACAAGAGCAAAGTTCCTGTTGTTTTGTATTGTTACATGCTCATTCTCAATGATTCACAATATATTACGTAATAAGCGAATACATTCCGAATGATTTGACCCCGACACCATCTGTAACCATCTGTGGTTGCAGCAGGCAAACCATCATAATGATTTTTATTGAGATAAAGCTTGAACTGTAAGGACGTTCCAGGTGAACATGTTCATGTGTTTTATTTTGAAGGGTCAAAAATTATAAAAAATCAAATCGCACATATTCTCATCTGACTAAGAACTGTAAGAAAATAAAAAAAGCTCAGCGACCTGTTATATTGTTTCAGACCTGGGACAGACTTGATGGAATTGATACTGCCTGTGTTGAGGCTCACACGCAGCAGCTCCATCGCTCAGTTTCAGACTGCATCAGCGTGAGACATCATATTGGATTGTCTCGTTTCTTTACGTTTCAGGTTTCTGAACACAAACTCTCCGAATGCAAAAATTCACTTCTGGAGAAAATAAAAAACAATATTAAGCTCGTGCCACACATTTTAGATTATCATAAAACCCGGAGAGGAAATCCTGTTCTTGTTAATCCACGGCAATATTGCACTTGTCAAAACAATCCACCGTACCAGACACTGTTCCGAAGTGAAGGAGGAGACGCTGCATCTCCGCCGAATGCAGACCGGTGATCTAGTGACTTGTGACCGGTTGCTCCGTGTTGGGAATGCGTTTGATTGCAGTCGACCTGAGGCGAACATGTTTCAAACCTACATATTTTAACATTCAGCACGTTTCGGTCATGTCCATCGTAAGGCTGATTCACTATCATGTCATCCTGTTGTATTAAACACAACTTTGTTCTACACGCAGCATATTTGTAGGTTGTAATTACATTGTTTTTCTGGAGGCTTGTTGGCACCCTGGTCAAAGACAAGCTCCTGGGTTCCTCTAGGACTCCCTCTCATGTAAATGGGGCCCTATTCCCCTGCCAAAGCAATCATGACATTGCACTGGTGCAATGTTGGTCTGTAAATAAGCCACGTCAGAAGCACACACACACACAAGACGACGGATGTTACACCCTCGAATCCCCTCTCTCAGCAAACTGCAGAGACACACCAGTTGGCATCAGTAGAATTTGGTTTTGAAGTCGTAGAGTATTTTACTTTTGTTGTCAAATTGCTTTGCAAATGAGGCCCACCCTGGCACAGTTTCAAAGAGCCTGATCTATATGTGCAGCTTCCTTCGGGCACTAGTTTCTGAACCTTCATCGCTCTGTATGCATATGCACAGCGCTGCACTAAGCTCACATGGAGGACTAGATAAACATGCCAAGCTGGGAGGAAGATGGAAGGCAGGATGCTTACGTCTTGTCAGCCTGTCTGTATGCGGTTTCTGTATTCTTCAGCTTGACTGACATGGTCTATCTAATAACATGGCAGGTAGACAGAATGAAAGCCTTGTAGGTTTTTACCCATTAAAATGATATTCAATCATTTTTGATGGGCTTTCTTTGCCTGAAAGCACGCCTCATAATGATCCAAAGGTTCGAGTGCCATTCACATTGAAATATTTCGTTGCTTGAAGCCACATCAAAATAATTGTTTTGATATGTCCCGTTTTTGTCTTGGCAATGACATTAATAGGGGGTGATCGTGCAATGAGGATAAAGAACCTTTTTTGAGGTATGTTGACTAAATTTGAGCCACAGATCCCCTGGCTCACAATTATAGGATTTCAGTCTGGGCATCATGGAAAAGGCATTGCCTTGCGATACAAGTGTTACACATATTGCATGTCCCTTTGATTGCATGTCCAAGTCAGCCACTGAATAGTATTAATGCAGGGGATGCAATGTTGCATAGCCCAGGGCTGAGAAATTACTAATGAACATCAGAAGGGCACAGAAAAATAATCCATGGTAGTATTTCTGTGGTTCACAACATTGTATGTCACGCTGCAAACATCAGTGTCATCGCCACAGAACAAGAGAAACATAGGTCTCTGTGTTGTCCCGTATCAAATGGCGAAAACGATGTCGCTCAAAAACATAATTTTGGGCTAAATGAACTTGAATTTTTATTTTACATGCCATTAAACTGTCGATCAGACTTCAGCACACTGTGTCATACCTTGCATAGTTCTGGCTCGTGTGAATTAACACGAGCGTGATCTCCATCCACACAATGCTTTTACTCTTGTTACATTCTCCACTTTCACAGCCTGTCAAGAGCTCTTCTCACACTGCAAAGAACCAACAAGCGAGCGAGGGGAAAATCCGCGGAGAGGGATGCAGACAGAAAGCAAAAAAAAAAAAAAAAGAATATATTTGGTGCTATGTGCTGCAGATCAAAAACATGGTCACATGATCAAGGGCATGTGATAATCCTTGAACTACATTGCTCCTTTAATCCGAGTGAGTGTATATTTTATTGGGGGGTGGAAAAACAGAGCTGGAAAAAAGCAGTAACTAGCTGCTAGAAAAGCAGTTTTCTAAATGTAGCAGGGAATATTTGAGGGAGTCTGGGAGGACCATATAAAGCCCCCTTGTGTGTAGAGGATGGAGGGTGAGCTGATGGGCCTAGAAACACAAATGTGCCATAAGTCCCTGTCCACTCAATACTGAATAGGTTTCTTGTTTTTGTTCATGGGGCTTGTTGATCAGAGGTTGGTTCGTTGAATGTGACCAGACTGCTATATAGTATATATGGCACATAGAAACAGAAGTTACACTGCAGGATTAATCCTATTGCTTCTCTCAATGCTTCCTGGTATACTGATCTGAGTACAACCACATCAGATGGGTTTAGATATTGAACGTGTCTCAGACGTCCATATAATCAACCTTTTTACAACATGTCCCTACCCAGACATTCAAATATTGAATTTAAATAGCACGTCGCCGTGTATCCAAATCATCAGAGGAACAAAAGTACCTCTGGACTGACCGGCGGTGTGCGGACATGATGTTAACATTCCCAGACGGCCGACATTTGCTGGGAAGGCACAGCTGAAATAATCCTTGCTAAATCAGCATGTCTCCAAGAAATCAGACAAAATAGATCCTGTTTCAGTTATCTTTCCATTTCCTCAGAAAGTAAGTTTTGCTATAAGTCATACCATTACGCTCGCCCAGCGTCATCAGATTACAATAACCAACTCCGGCTGCCTGACAAAACAAAAACATCAATATGTGGTGTAATCCAAAGCCCTCTGTTGCAGAGCCTTGTCGTGAGTGTTTCCCTATCAGGTGCAAAATGTCTCAGACCAAAGGTGAGTTGAAAAAGGACAACAGTTATCTTTCATCTGTGTGTGTGTTTCTTATTTATCTTCCTCCTCCGTTTTCATTTCCAGTAAAAACATGGAATCTGAGATATATTCTCTCAAGGCTGCATGAATGATTAATAATCACCTGTTAGGAAGTCACAGAGGAGCTCTGTGACGAAGAATAAAAGAATAGAACGGGATTGTAAAGGCAGAAAGACCACTAAAGTAGTAATGCAGGTTGTTTTAAGGAAAACATTTGTATTTCTATATATTGTCTCTGTTTGCACTCTCAGATTAAAACGAACGATTAGAATATGGTTTACTTTCAATCTGGAATTTGTCAATTAAACTCTTGAGAAGAGCTCATAGTTGTATTATTTTTCTTGGGGACTTTGATCGGTTTTGAAACGATATTAAACTATTAATGTTGTAATTCTGTTAAATAGTCAACCACAAACAAGACCAACATATCAATAACTAGTAAAGGTTCTGTATAGCAGAGCAGCAGGGACCCAATATTTCAGTTTTGGATGGGCTAAAGTCATTTTCCCTTTTTTTCTTTTTCCATAAATTATCACTGTTTGTCGTCCTTTGACAGTTTCCATCTGGCAATCTTGCTAAAACAAAAAATTACTGATATCATGCCGTGGAAGGAGCCTAATGCATCTGATTTAATAAAACTGTTTTTAAATCTTTTCCAAAACCAGTTTGAAATGACCGGATAGTTTATCATTTAAATGGGACAGATTGTTTTTATTACAGCGGCAGATGAGGAGATTTTCCTCAAATCTTGCAAATAGGACCGTGATGTGTATTTGTGATGTGTGCCAGGAAAAAAACAATTTACAATGTCTCGGGTCCATGTGTGTGCAGGGATGAACGTTTTAAATCGGACACAAGGGAAGGCTTGACTTGATTTGTGGTGTTAGCATGTGTTAGCGTGTGTTAGCATGTGTTAGCATGTGTTAGCATTAGCCGGCAGACCGAGTTGTTGCACCCTTACTAATAGTCTCGGTGTGTTCGGTGTGTTCAAGAGCTTCTGATGGAGCCAGCAAGGGAATGGTGAGATAAAGAGAGACAAGATGAGGACACAGTGGTTTTAGTGGACCAGTTGATGTCACAGGTCAAATAAATAACTAACGAAGATCTGCATCTGTAGATGTTACGGCTTCTGTTTCCCGGTAAGACTCCCACTTCCTCTCTTCAGTTTGTACTAATCGGTTCGGCTCTGATTGAAGCCACATTGATTAACAATTAAAAGCCAAACAGTGAACAATTATCTGCATATTGTAAAAGCTAATAGTTATTTGGACTATTCTCAGATTTCTCTCCTCCAGTTTTGACATGTGATATAAAGTCACAGTTCGTGAAGTCACAGTGTTGGAGACATTGTTTTGAACTAGAACTCTACATGCATGTGTGTGTGTGTGTGTGTGTATGTGTGTGTCTGTGCGCGCACACTCGGAAACGTAGCAACAATTTATTGCCTCTATCCCCTAAGATACTAGCTCATATTTATTTGTCACATCAATTAGATGAAACCATGGTTATATAGCCGACGCAATCAGTAGGGAAAATTTTGTCTACTAATTCCTTCGTCCCAGCATGGCCCATTTATTCATTTATATTTCATGAATATGGTATTTATGCTGCAGTGAAAGCACGGCTGTTCTCTATCTCTCCCCCCTCTCCCTCTCTCTCTCTCTCTCAGTTGGCTTGGCCAGTATCTGTTCTCCTTTTATGCTATAAAATATAGATGTTATGAGTCTAGAGAGTTGAGTGTCTCATCTGTTCCTGTGATACCATAAGGCAGCCATTAATAAAGTCATGGAGCATCAGACATACCACAGGTACATGATTGGATATGAGGACATAACTGAAAGCACCTGCATGGAAATCCACCCGGCCTTACCAGGAGGCAGCCCCCCCGGTGGTGTTTGCATAGCCCGTCCAATTCCCTGCTCTCGCATTGCTGTTTTAATTTCTCACTGAGGTCAGCTCAAATTGCACCTTGTTTTCCTTTTTTCATAATGTAATTGTGAGTATGCAAATACTTTGGATCTTTGCATAATCACAAGCAGCAGGACCATCTGTTGTTGGCTTGTTGACTTACCTTGCGCCTGCTTTTTAATGGTGTTTTCTTGTATCTGAGTGATGTATTGGTGTATTAACAATGTGATAATCAGTTAACCTCAAGGATGCATTCAGACATATGCGCTAAAAGAACGAACATATGTTCGGTGGAATCTGACAAAGAAGGACTGATAATCTTTGCGAAGGGGGATAGAAATAAGGAGGAAACAAAACACATTACCGCAACCCGTTCGCCCGACATATGATAAGATGATGTTGTCACGATGACGACTAAAAACACTGTATGTCAACAAAAGCTGTGGTCTTGGATTAGAGGGCAAAGACCTGCCCGCTGATCCAGAGTCTATAAACCCCACTAAAATATATTGCAACATGTTTAGAAAGCACCAGGAAATAAGCTGCAACTTCTATCACTAAAGATTTGTGGTGAGATGCCCTCCCCTCAAAAACATGCTCCTGATAATGTGTTTTTCTTGTAGAACCTGAGCCAGACACCGGAGAAGTCTTTTAACTCACCACCCCCCATTTGTCCTCATAAGGTAAGATCCAGCTTTCTTTCAGGCGAGGGATAAAAAAAAAAAAAACCTTTTTACGGATACATTGGAGTTATTTTAAGCATTTAATGTTCTTAATGGTTGTTGTGTGTGTTACTATACACTTCACATTAATGCACTCCTGAGCTTTGACGTATCGTCTGCTGGGTGGAAACCTTGTATGTTCGACAATGAACCTTGTACATGACGGAGGTGGGTCGGAGCTTGTGGTGTTTTAAAGGTTTCATCCTTTCATGAGTCGAATATTTAAAGTAAGTAAACCTACACACAACCCGGTTCTGAAGGTTGAACCATTGATTTGTTTAAATAAATATATGCAGATACAAGGTTTTGCACCCGGCAGCAGCAATATTATCAGATTTTTCAATTAGCATATGACAATTACAAGAATCTGTTCTGTGAATATAATTGGTTTATCAGTGTTAGAAAAAAATTGCTTTGAACGTCGCTATTCTGTTTGGCAAGAAGGGCAGATTTATTCAACGATAATTAGTCCAACCCATGCAGAGTCAAAGCCGTCACGTTACTCTGATGTTTCTCAAGTCATCTCACCACGCTAAAAGAAGAAACTTTCCCCCTCAACTCCTGCTCCTGGTGACTACCTCTCGCAAATGTGATAATGTGCTATGTAGTGAAAGTACCGCAATTTCCGTTCACTTAGCACCTAACGTGTCAAAATTGCCCCGTGTTCTTTTCTGGATGAACGGCCGATTGGGTGAGGAACAGCCTAAAAGGAGACCGGGAGAGGGAAGCTGTCTGACAGCCTGTCAACAGCAGCTCAAAGCCTCATTCTGCTTTAAATCGCTAATGCACAGCTGAGGTTCTGAAAACGACTGTGGTGGGACAGTAAATTACAATAGAATATTAAATCCTTCCCGTGTGTCTGACGTAGGACGTCATGAGGAATCCATGTCAAAGCAAAGTGACACAGCACGTCCACACGGGGCGGGAGCGATTCATACCTGGATTATTGGGCTCTCAAGGAGAAGTTACAGTCCATGATGACATGTCCTCTGCAGGATGTGATGTCACTGGTTTCATAATACAATAACACTTCTCCTCTTGTAGCACTACAGAGGATGTCTGTCTTTGTCCAGTTATTTTCGGCCTCCACGATTCCGTCTCAGTTTCTCTATCTTTTACGTGCTTCTCTTTCCATTTTTTTTACCCAGCTGAACGGGCCGGATGCGATGTGGGGAACACCGAGGGTTTGCGAATAGTGTTATTCACATTTTAGCTGTTAGCAGCGGAACATAATCTCCCTCTAGTCAGCTCACATTAGTCTCCATGATCCGCACCAACCCAATATGTGCCGCGAATGCAATGGGCCAGCTGGGGTAATTTAGTATGTCAGTCAGCTCAGGAGGCTGGTAAGTGAGTAAATGGCTGGATATGATTTATTTGAAAAGAATATTCTGATTATAATGGGTCTCCGAATAGAATATCCTCTCTCTTTTTACACTTCTCTTCATCTGCATTGTGTGCATCCCCTTGCAAGATAGTGAAATGAACAGAGGGCTTTTAAACTGACTGCTCTGTGATTATATTAGGAGTGTGAGAGTGAGAGAGCGAGGGAATAGAGGGGGGAGGAGATTGTGTGCCTGAACACTAAGTATATATAATTGCTTCTTGACACATTGGCCAAATTCTGCAGTGCCAGGATCTGAGCAAAGATGATTAACGGCTGTCCGAGTGGGTGGGCACTACAGGTCATTCCGAGCCTTTGGTTTCCATAGCGATCCTACTCTAAAGGCCATATATTGCATACTGAAAATCCCAGGGGCCTGCATACTGTTAATCTACAATTATAACTCACACCGAAAGCATTGTCTGTCCAACGCAAGCGCTCTCGTTCACCCACCAAGCGTCCCTGCTGCTTTTCGCATTTTTTTTCTCTTTCCTTTATTTTCGGCACTATTTTTCTTAAATGGTCTCCTCCAGCCGGCGAGAAGATAAAGAGGGAAAATGTTGGATTCTGTGAATAATTAATGTGTGGCCTCACCTTAGAGCATCATTACATTGCGGCAGTCGGGGTAAAAGGTGAGCACAAGATCATATTTCTGACACGAGGCTTCGGGCGGTGGGAAATTGTGTCAGTTTTTCACAAGGTTTCCTTGTGAAATTACACCATGAATAACAATTTCTCATTAAAGCACGAGTATGAAATATGCACAAAGGTGGAGGCATACATGTTTTATTAACACTTTAATCATATTTGTGTTAAACAAAAATCCTGAAATTGTTGAAGCAAAAATGCTGAAAGAGAAAATCGCTGGTTTTAGTTTCTTTTCTGCAGTTTGCAGTGGTGGAAAATACATCTGAGTTAGTGTCTGACTTGTGGACGTGAGCCTGCCTCTGCAGCGGGACACTGCCGTTTGATTCCTGTTTGCATCTGCTTTTGAGCCGTGTTTCGAATGCGGGGCCTTTGTTTGTTTCCAGTGTGAGTCATTCCCCCTACAAAGTCCCCCTAACCTTACACCAAACTAAATATGTAATGATGTCTTGTTTGTTTGTGACAAGGTTACCACCCCAATTGTCTGCCGTTTCCAACTGTGCATGCAATTGGACTCGCATCTCGACCGTGGAACGAGAGACCATTGTTCATTTTCCATTTAATATTATTGTAACCATGACAACAAAGTCATGATATCTCCTTAACTAAGTGGATTTTTTTTTTTAAACCTCAAACTAACAAGACAATTGTCACAGCGGGACATGCAAACATTTACAAATGGATGACAATATGTTGTCCAATTAAGTTGGATAGAGATGGAGAGGCCAGGGGACGGGGGCGTGAGAGTTTGGGCCTGACTGCGCCCTGTTCCTGCCAGCTCAAACCAAAGCCATACAACTGCAGGATATCATTTCACAGCTTTGTTTTCCACAGAAAGTGAGAGCCCCCCCCCCCCCCCCCCCCCCCCCCCCCC